>JAAONU010000009.1:31203826-31374125 GCA_012932295.1 Cyclina sinensis | reverse complement strand
TTCACATTCCTTTGGTAAATATATTACTTCTGAAGAAAATGAATGAAAAATAACTTTTGTATGACTTAAATTCAATTCATTTATGAAATACAGACCGATTCCGGCGTATATCTGTATGCACAAATTTTCCGTAACTCGCCGATTTTCTTTCTCATGTAAAATCTTTCCACTCGAAGAAGTAGGTATAAACTGTGGGGTGGGGGACCAGGGGCACAACTAGATCGTACTGTTACTCTTTACACGTGCGTTGAATGCACGGATGACTATTTCAAGTGAATGGAATTGAACTATAAAGACAGGAGCGGATGTGGTCCAGTGGTAACGCGCTGGACTGGTATACCAGGGGTCTCGAGTTCGATCCCCCGCTCCTCCACTAACATTACTAATAGTCTTTCGAATCAGACGTTAAACCGAGGTCCGATGTATCAGTGCTATACACCGAGCATGTAAAAGAATCAGGGGTGTCTCTGGAATGGGATGCTTTCTGTATCTTGCACTACCCCAACAACATAAAATAACTAATCTCTTCAGGGTGCGTCGGTCATATGGGCTACCGGTACCGACGTTAAATAAGCTTAAATAGATAGATACCGTTTTTCATTTAAATGGGGTCTGTGAACACCTCTGTGTTTTACAAATCATGATGCTTTCTAGCTTAAAAATGTTCATGTATATGTAATTTTATAATTGTGTATAATTGTAAATAGAATTAAGTGAAATGCACTTTATAATGTAAGGCTAGTTACTTACGAAAACGTAACGATTCGCCACAATAACGATTCGACAACAACGATTCGCCACAAGTTCATATAACGATTCACCATAAAGTAATAACGACCCGCCACAAAGAAATAACGATTCACCACAAAGTAATAAACACAATATTCTTTGTTGTACTTATGTGTTTTGTTTATATTTGTTTAGTAATTTGCTGAAAATAAATATTTTGAAAAAGAAATTTAGGTTTATAATTGCTTTATTATTTTCTGTGATTTTTAAATTAATTTGAAATAAAGCTTAAATATTTGCTAGTAGTGGAATTGGCAGTTGGTAATCTAATTACCTTTTAAAAGTATTTGTCAACCTTGCTACGTGGAGTAATATATTTTGTCTTCTAGATATTTTAGTGAAGCTACTGAAAATATTAAATAAAAATAAATCCGGTTTTAACTATTTATTATTTCGTTATCAATTAATTCAATCAATATCAAACAGTTAATTACTAAAAGACAATAAGAACTTTGTATTAAACAATCATAAAAGAAAATGTTTATTAAGTGTATGTGTTCTGTTTTTAACAGGCGTGAACAACATCACAAAAAAGATACAAGTTAAAAGAACGTGATGTAGATTTTTATATATATTACATAAATTATCAAATGTTTCTTTTTGATTAATGCGCAAATTAATTTCAAAATCAAAATAGGTTATTTTCGGGTTTTTTGTTTTTTCTGTGTGTTTTTTGTTGTTGTTGAATTTGATGATGATGCTGGTACTGCTTTCATTTGAAGCAGGGCCATAAAGAGGCTGAACTCCAGATTTGATATAAAAAATTTTTTTTACTTAAATTAAATATCTAGATGCCGTGAGATTATAACAACATGTTATTTTACTTCAAAACTGATTATAAATTCAAAATAGAACAAAAAATATATTCGCTTCAGCCGGATTTGAACTCTGGACCCTCATGTTAACAAAATATTAACAACGCTTTAACTGTCACCACTATCGCCGCATGTGAATAACTATTGTTTACTTTAGATCTTATACAATATAGTTATACCGTCGCGTTACGGTATAGCACTATGAAAGGAAAAAAATCAATTTATAATGTGATTACCTGACTTATTTTTTGTCAGTTAGTCAGTTTTTAAGCATTAATCATAAATATCACAAGGAATTTATAATACAAGAAAACTTTCTTTTTTGTGTCATCTGGAGCACAGCCCCTTTAATTCTCGTTCAAATAACCTTGTCATCTATATTGGTGTAGGTGTTGATTGATATTGTATTTAACTGTATTCTTTATCTTTATTACTCATGAAATGTCACAGTAGGATTGCCTGCTAGGGTGCTTAATCCATGACGTAAGATCATATTTCTATCTGAAAGACGCTAAGCTATTTGAATAACCATGTCATTAATTATGGAATGCGGGTTGAGACATGCCACTTGCTTCTTGCCATTTGCCACTTGCTACTTGCCACTTGCTTCTTGTGATTTTAACAGTCGGTTTGTTTCTCAATCACCGACAAAAAGAGCGGGAAATATACAGTAAGATTTGTACTTTCGGCCATAAAGCAACTATGTCGTAACTGTTAGCCATTTCTTTATGAATCCACGTAACCATGTCAAGTTTCGTTTTCATACATTGAAAAGGGATCCAATCAATGTATAGCAAACGGCCAATAGCAACTAGCAAGTGGCAAGTAACAAATAGCAAGAAGCAACTAGCAACACACAAGTAGCAAACAGCACGTGACAACTAGCAAGTTGCAAATGACCAATAGCGAGTGGCAAAAAGCAGCTGGCAGGTAGCAAGTGGTAACTAGCAAGTATTAATTAGCAAATGGCAAATGTCAACTAGCAAGCGGCAAGTGGAAAATAGCAACTGGCAACTAGCAAGTAACAACTAGCAATACGATTACCGTGTTTAGTTTATCAGACTCACATTATTTTACATCGATTGTGATTCAAATTCTTACAAATTAGATTCATAACGCTCGATGTCTGCTTCCTGATTTCCATACCGACATTCGGGCAGCGTGGAGTAATGTGAAGATCGTGAGACAATCTCGCCTCTGACGAGATTCGAACCCACGACTTACGGATCCGTAACCCTGCGCTCTATCCCTGGATCACGGTGCCTCTTCCATTACATGTAAAATATTATTTAAAAATTGTCTACATTTTCAGTCGGTCTAATTCGAAAAAAATACATAAACGATTTGTTATGCACAACACTTTCTTTATGAAATGATTCAATCACGTAACAATATCCGGTTCGTTTTCACACAGTAAAAAGCGATCCAGTAAAAGTATAACAACAAGCAAGTAGCAAAAGCAACTAACAAGTGACAACTAGCAAGTAGCAAATGGCAAGTAGCAACTGGCAACTAGCAAATAGCAAGAAACAAATGGCAAGTAGCAACTAGCAAGTGGCAAATGGCAAGTAGCAATAGCAAGTTGCAAATGGCAGATATCAAATGACAAATAGTAAGTGGCAAACTGCAACTGGCAAGCGGCAATTAGCAACTGGCAAGTAGCAACTAGCAAGTGGCAAGTGGCATGTCCCAACCCGCATTCCATACATTAATATAGGTGTTGATTGGACGATTTTTATTAAATGTGTCATATAACAGTAGTAACGCCCTGTGTTTTAGCCATGACTTATGATCAAAGCTAATAATCATATATTACTGGTAATTTATTTTTTGTTTTGATAATGAACAAAAGTACCTTACGTACAAGAGATATGAATTGAACGTTTATAAAATTAATGTTAAATCTATTTGATACTTATGTGGCATCAGTTTTACATTATTCTTGTGAGATATAGTGATTTGATAGGGCAGAAAATATAGAAAGAGGAATACCGTCGGGGGCGGGGTGGAATTCAGATCAGTGACCTCTTGAAAAGGTGTTCATATATATACGGGCCAGTTTGAGTGATCTAAAAAAAAGTGAAGTGTATGGTAAAAAAAATGTATATTTACTTCAAAAATGTGTAAAAATATATACAGTAAAGGTTTTATTTCATAAAAAAAGAAATTATAAATGTAGAAATAAAATATAATCAACGCATCGAAGATTCGACTTTCCCCTTTACCTTTACTTTCCCCTTTACTTAATAAAGTCAATTGTTGTTCACAGACGTTGTATATATCTGTGTAGGTATATCATTCATCGGTGAGATTAAGGTGTAAAAACGTAATCAATTTAAGGACGTGGACTTCTTTCTACACTGATATCTAAGTTCCTTGACAGTGGTTTTTAACTTTAAACTAACATTCATATTATGGAAAAAAAATGAGATATAACTGTTTACACGTTTCGTTTCAGTTTCGTCAGATGTCGCTTCAGGAATTTTATGGGCGAATCTGTCCAAAAATTAATTGCTTGGATTGATGTACCTGTTAGATTTCATGCTAAACATAATGCCACACAATGACTGCAAAACACTTTCAAACCATTCAAAATTCAGTTGTATAAAAGTTGTTTTGCATATTTCACGGATATGCATTTATTTGTGGTTTATTATTTCGGGAAAAAGTAGTCAGAAGAACACCTTTTAATCTTCTAGTCCCTTGAACGTTCTTATGTATATATGCATTGTATATAGCTTTATAAAGGAAAGAAAGTTTTTTTTTATTAATAACTTTTAATAACGGTAACGTTGTCAGCTGGAATGGCTGTGCTCATAATTAGAGGTCTTTTCTTTTTCATTTTTCTTTGTTTCAATGTTTTTTATACTACACCCCAGGTTAACATTTACCGATTCCGGTTGTACACAAACTTTTCTATGCTCCACTTATGCTTGGAGAGTTACCAGGTGGTAAATTGTTGGTGAAAATGCATTTGGATAAAATGCAAACCTAACGAGAAAGTACAAGAGCACATATGGAAGGTGTGAACCGCACGAATCGGCTATAACAAAAATAAAGAAGCAAGCAATCATTTTGAAAAAAAAAATGTTACTGTAATCAAATTTCACATGATCACTCAATCGGTTGGTATATGTATTGTCTTAAGTTACCAGTGAATTTCTCATTTTTTCTGAGGCTCTTTTCGTCAGGGTCTGATCAAACAAGAATGTGAATGAATGAAATAGTTGATAAACACAGATGAAGTTTTAAGCTTTACTATTTCTCTCTGAAGAAACTCATGCAACTTTCCATCACAGATACAATCTGTTTATTATATACCAAAGCTGTCTATAGAAAAAATAGCCCACTGTATCTTTGCCTTTTCTATCACCATTTGATATACAACAACTGCCATAAAGGACATCTGATGGAATTAGAACTACCAGAACAACCATAGCAAAAGTTACAAACACAGATTTCAATTTAATCATCTTATTCAAACAATTATTCAATAAGTACACGCTATAACAATAATAATTAAAGTAAAAGGAAGTTTAAGAAGACAGTAAAAAAGTAAAATAAAAAAAATAAATCTAAGTATGTGATTGATCTCCAGATTTTTTAACTAAGGTAAACGTTGTACAGTCCATGCACTCAAGGGATCATCTTGATGGATTTAAAGACCACGTATATGTACCTTTTCTTAAACAAGTGGGCCATGATGGCGCTATACACTCAGCTGATATCATAGACTTGAAGATATGGTCAAAACATCACAATCACGATCATTAAAACAGAATTATGAGAAAAATTTACTTGAAATAAACTTCAAAATAACTTCAAATAAAATCATCTGCAAGACACTTTGTCAGCAGAATATCATGAAGTTTCATGTTGATACATGATTTTATGCTCTGGACAAAAATAAGAATGAACAAGACCTGTTCGCAGGCAGCACGCTCCACTTTTCTCAGTGCTGGATAATAAATTATAAGCGAAGTCAAACAAGAAGCCCAAGTGAAAAAAAATCGAGAGGGGGAGGGTAAGTAGCTAGTCAAATAAGTAGAAAATCTAATAAACAAAAAAATGGAAAGGGGGGGGGAGGTTAATATGGTGGGGAGGTAAGTAGAGAGAGGGGGTTCCCATGCACTGGGGAGTCAAGTACTTATGTATTTAAAAAATATAATGGAAAAAAATTTGGTGGGTGAGATGGAGTTGGTGCGGGGGAGTACTGACCCATCTCATGTAAGTTAAGTTTATTTCAAAGCTTAAGAAGTTCTTTTCCAATACAGGAGAAAAAAGATTTTTTTTTAAAAATGAGGAGAGGGGGGGGGGGGTCCCATACATGGGTGTGTGTGGGGGGGGGTGGGGGTACCTACATATTTAAAAAGAAAAAAGATAATTATAATGAAAAAAATAAATATTAGGGGTGGAGGTAATGACCATTGGGGGGGGGGGGGGGAGGGGGGGGAAGGAGTAGTCACTTCATACCTACATATTTAAAAAAAAAAGAAAAAAAAATGCAGGAGGGGGGAGGGTAACACTGGGGTTGGGGTCCCGTATATTGTCAGGAGGTGTCAAGTACTTAAATATTTAAAAAAAACAAAGATAATCATAATGAGAAAAGATATGGAGTGGGGGTTAATGCCGGGGGGGGGGGTGAGGGGGGGGGCGGGGCGGAGGCTGGAGAATACTTACCCATCATATGTAAGTTAAAGTTTATTTCTAGGCTTAAGAAGTTTTCTTCTCTATATATAAGCAAAATCAAGTGACCCCTTTGGTGCGACTAACTTTGACCCAAGGAACATAGGTACCAATAATCATTGCAGGGTGCTGGTGATCAAGTATTCAAAGATTGAATGAATCTTTGACACTTTTTGAGAAATGGACATTTACAAAAAGGTTAATGAAGAAATTTTAAGTTGAAAAAAGGTGCCTAATTTTGCAAAAATAAATTTGAGGGTTATCTGCCCTTGTGAAATGGTGTCACATTTGGATAGTGAACATGTAGCTATTATAGTTTCTGAGAAATGGACCTAAACAAAAATGTTAACCAATGCTGACGCCGACGAGGGGGTCATGACAAAAGCTTCACTTTTTTTCTTCGAAACTCCAAAATGATGGAAAAGAAATATTATAGTACATAAGCAAAATACTTATGGTGTTTCAAGTTGATACCTCCAATACTTTTGGAGCTATGTTCCATACAAAAAAATAATCATGACAAATTACAAAAGGCAAGATCTCCAATATCATGCAAAAGGAGTTATGGTTCATATATACAGCGCTTCTCAACAAAAACATCTATGACGTGGGCTTAGCGCAAAACGGTCGTAACTGACATTTTTTAAAAAAAAATGTTTTTCTTTTTTCCTATTATTTTAAAGGTGTCTTTTACCTGTGAAAAAATTAACATTTATATCTGCACAGAAACCTGTTAAAATAGTCAGATGGCATAAGGTTGTATCAGACTGCTTTAGTGCAAAACGGTCGTAACTGCAGTTGCGACCGTTTTGCATCTAAAAATAGATGTAAATGAACTGAGAGGGAAGCAACTAATTTTTATACATATGACCTCATCACTGACATAAGTGATGATGTTATTGTATTTTGTTTATTTGACCTTGTCCTTACTGTTTGGTCACACATGTTGCTTAAAATGTAAGAAAAGGAAAGAAATTGGCAAATGACTAAAAGCTATACTTTGAAATAGTGATTATCCATGAATATAACAAAGAAGTAGATAAAATGAATCTTAAAAGATTTGCAGTTACTTTATGGAAATATGTATGAATTTAGATAACTCTATTTGATATTCATTATTACCTATTTATTATATGGATCCATCAGTTAAACTTCAGGTTAAAGCAAAATGCATTTTGAATAAAAATATGCTTTGTATCAAACTGTATGTTTATAGGTCTGTCAGTTCAGACTTTTTATAATGGTAAACAAAATACTTATTTTGCACCCTAGTAAATGATAGACCTTATTCGAAACTTCCTTTACATACACAATTTCTAATGTTAAGAAAAAATGAACATAGTTAAAGGAACTCTTCATCAAGGGCAGGGTTCATTTAGAGGGAATGGCCGACAATGTGTCACATATGCTTTGACAGCTGCTTTTTGATAATGATTATGAGCACATCATTAGAAGTGGCATTAGCTTTAGACTTCTTGAACCAGTGTCTGATCTTATGATGAATATAGTTTGTTAAGGTTTAGTGCACACCTTCGATAATTGTATAAATTCAACCTCTGACAACTGCACCAGGGAATCAATTCTTCGGCTCTGTGGTGAGAGCGTTGGTGTGTCAGGCAGGAGATCAGGGTTCGAATCCTGATCTAGGTTGTGTATTCTAAGATGCACTGCATCTTTCTGTTATGAACTCTCATGTTTGTAAGATGGGGGCTCGTCTTGGATGACCTGTCCTATACTTCGTTGTAAAAATTGATTCTAAAATAGAATCTTTCAAAATTTCTGTCTGATCCATTGATTTACAAAATACACAATACCATTCGTCATCATAAATGATGACTTTCTCAAGAGGGGATGTGTTACGGTCTAGTGCACACCATCGATATTTGTATAAATACAACCTCTGGCAACTGTATCAGGGAATCGATTCTTTGGCTCAGTGGTTAGAGCGTTGGCGTGTCATGCGGGAAATCGAGGTTCAAATCCCACTCTGGGTTGTGTGTTCTTTGATGTGTTGCATCTTTCTGTTATGAACTTTCATGTTCGTAAGAAGTTGCAAACTTTACATGGCAGATGATGCAATAACAAAGGCAAATTGTGTTTTTGGTGTAGGTTCTGATTCAGATGACAGTAGCTACAGATTTGAAGAAGCAGTTAGTCGCCATTAGGCCTTGGGCAACAGTTCGAAACGTCTTTGGGACAATAGTTTTGACTGTTCCCCTAAAACACACATGAAATAACTGTTTTATTACCTAATGCTCTATATAACTGTTTAAACACCTAATATTCAATACAATTTGACCAAATCAAGATTTTTTTCACCAGTTGTTGGCTGAGGACTGATCATCATACGTAAATGCTTGGTTTGTTTAGGCTAAAAGCCGGTACAGATCCAACACCCAACTCGGGTACAATAAAAATATGAAATGGAATTAAATGGACGTAAAGTGTCGTCAGGGTCCTTGAAAAACATACATGTATTCAATTATAGTAACTTTCACTTTATAACATCCTATTGCGCATCCTATTGTGCACAATGAAAGCATATGATTGGTTCAAAAGTCAACTATGAAACAGTTCAAACTATTGCCCAGTCAAATGTTTGAACTGTTGCCTGGACCTGAATAAATTGTTGCTGGCATATTTGAAAGATGGAAAAATGCCAGGAAACAGGCAAAAATAATGAATTACAAGTTATATAGAGCATTAGGTAATAATAGTATTTTCACTCTCAAAATCTAGATCAGTATTAAATTTTGCACTCTCAACAGCTACATCGGGCTTTTCTCTTTCAACACCTACATTGGTCTTTTTACTCTAAACACCTACATCAGTATTATCACTATCATTACCTAAATACGTATTTGCACACTCAACACCTACAATGGTCTCTCCACTTTCAACACCTAAATCTGTATTTTCACTTTCAGCACCTACATCAGTATTTTCATGCTCAACACTTACTTCATAATTTTCACTCCAACACCAACATCAGTCTTTTCGCTCTCAACACCTACATCAGTATTTTCACTATCAGCACCTACATCAGTATTTTCACTCTCAACACCTACATCAGTATTTTCACTCTCAAAACCTACATCAGTATTTTCACTATCAGCACCTACATCAGTATTTTCACTATCAGCACCTACATCAGTATTTTCACTCTCAACACCTACATCAGTATTTTTACTATCAGCACCTACATCATATTTCACTCTCAACACCTACATCAGTATTTTCACTCTCAACACCTACATCAGTATTTTCACTCTCAACACCTACATCAGTATTTTAACTCTCAACACCTACATCAGTATTTTCTCTCTCAACACCTACATCAGTATTTTCTCTCTCAACACCTACATCAGTATTTTCACTCTCAACACCTACATCAGTATTTTCGATCTCAACACCTTCATCAGTATTTTCACTCTCAACACCTACATCAGTATTTTCACTCTCAACACCTACATCAGTATTTTCACTCTCAACACCTACATCAGTATTTTCACTCTCAACACCTACATCAGTATTTTCACTCTCAACACCTACATCAGTATTTACACTATCAGCACCTACATCAGTATTTTCACTCTCAACACCTACATCAGTATTTTCACTCTCAACACCTACATCAGTATTTTCACTATCAGCACCTACATCAGTATTTTCACTATCAACACCTACATCAGTATTTTCACTATCAGCACCTACATCAGTATTTTACTATCAAGACTGCTATTACCAATAACATTGCTACTTTCATCATAATGACTGTCATCTAATAAATAACTGTTAGTACATCTAAGGATCTTATCACTGTTGTCCAATTCAGATAGAACTGCTTCAACTTTACTACTTATATTATCCAAGTCTTCAGCTCTGGAGCTATTAATTGCTTTTTCAAATCTGTAGCTATTGTCATCTGAATCAGAATCTACAACAAGAGCAAATTTTGCCTTTGCTATTGCTTCATTGCCATGTAAAACTTTCAACTGTATTAACCATCAGACACTGGTTAAGAAAGGCTAAAACTAATGTCACTATCTGTTGTATTTTCACTGATTTTGATTATGTTTTGTGTAATAGGCTTAGCAATGGCAGCAATTTCAAAAGGAGTGGGTTGTTCCAAATTTAGAAAGGAAGCATTGAAGATGCCAAATAAAGTTACACAAATTAAAGATATATATTTGTGTTCCTTCAGATATGCTGTGCCATCTGGGGCTAACATACCTAAATCATTTCTGCTGTGCAAGTCAAACAGATAATAACAATCTACATTTTTAAGGATGTTGGTAGAATAACAATGTTCAGACTTTCCTATAGTCAATGAACAACCTGTCATCACATGAGCTTTCATAAGAGAATCAACAGCATCATTTAAAGAATGGAATAGGGCACTAGTTGAATAAGTCTGTAAGGTGCAATGAGGAAGACTAGATGTTGTTGCAACTGTTGCAGGAATGTTATCAATGTTAAGATAATTGACTTCAGTTTCTCCAATCAAGGACACAATCATAAAGATTATCTCCATTAATTTTGTTAAGATCTAGTCAAAGTCTTCTGATGCCCATAATCTTGGAGGATATTTTTGGCTTTCAAAAACAGCTGTCAAAGCATTTGTGACACACTGTCGGCCATTCCTCTAGAGGAACCCTGCTCTTGATGAAGAGTCCCCCCAACTATGTTCATTTTTCTTAAATATTAGTTATGTAACACTTTCGACCTTTTCTATCATTCTAGAAACACTGTCCTAATTCCTTTAGCTGTTATTCTGGGACAATTGAGGGCTGAGTGTTTACCAGTTACAAGAGCAAAATGTAAACCAACAGATAAATGACAGACCTTTTATTGTTAGTTTGTTGTGTATACTGAAGAAGTACTTTGTGCCTTGCATTATACAGAATGAAGTAAACATTGCAGATAATTAAATTTTATTATTTCATTCTTTTCCTGTGTTAGATATCAGCTTCTCAATGCTTGACATTACAGATTATCCATTTGTAACCTTAATTAAATGCAATATTTCTGAGTAATTATTTTTTAAAATATGAAATAAGAAACTTAAAAAAAAAATTAGCAGTTAAATATAAACTTTCAATGATAAAATTTTAGATTCAGTTTCAGATACGACTGTTTTGCAAAAATTTTTTTTTTCAATTTGTCATTTTCAGCGCAAAACAGTCGTAAGTCAGTTTTTCACAAACTTCTTGTTTAATACATTAATTAAATAAACATCAAAACTCTTAATATAAAATTAATGCAAAAACCTTCTTATTTACAAAAGAACATGTTTTTCATCAAAATCTAAAGATAATGGTAAAGCTTTTTCACTCTCCTGAAAAGTTTCCAAAATTTCAGTTACAACCGTTTTGCGCTAGGCCCACGATGAGTATATGAGTTTCGACCTGATACCTCAATTACTTATTTGATTAAGCTCCAGATAAAAATAAAGTAAGAAAAATTACCAAGTACAATAACCCCAAAAATAACCAAGAGAGTTATGGCCCTTGGGCACTGCTCATCGCCTCAATGACCTCTCTCAACTTCTGAATATTCGAGTTAATACCTCCAATACTTTTTGAGTTATCCCCCAAACAAGCAAAACCCGATGACCAGAAGGCCAAGCTGTTTCGAGTATACCTGTAACAGATTCTTTATTGTAATGTCTACATTTTATTTAATCTGTCTTTAAATAACAGACTTTATTTTCTTCCATGGAAGTGCACTTAAAACACTACACTATCTCTGAGCATTTGAACAGTCCAGTATTTCAGGAACCTTTTCTTATCTAATATTTTTTGCAAACTGTTGTTCAAGTGCAATCTTTTGGGTTGGTCTCCATACATATTTTTCTGATGTTTTAACACGTTAAACTTTGAAATATCTGTCGAATAAATTAGCTTCCTCTTTTTTTCCTTTTGTTTGCTCCTGGGCTTCCCCATCACCAATAACTGAAAATTAGTTGTTAATCTTGATAATCTTTTGTTAATGTGTTCTTGATATATATATATATATATATATTTTGTTTGCTAATTGATAATATATCAGAATCTAAATTCCATATACCAACATTAATCTAGTTTAAATAAATGTATGCAGTTCTACATGGAGAAAGCATTTAGGTAAGGCTTAATGAACATTAAAACAAAATAGGCATTCTAGAAGGTAACTGATGATATTTCTTCAGTTTCATAAAATGTCACTTAGACATAAAATAACTGGCCACTTATTACGATTTACATGTTGTTGTTTTTTTAATCATTGCAATAAATTGTAACAATATAATTGAATATAATTGAATTTTCTACAAATTCAAAATATATCCTGTCTTAAAATTTAAACATTTCAGAGATATTCTGTTTACATACATACTACAACCATTATACAAAGCGAATATGAAATTTAATCTTACAAACTGGAGTCTACAAAAATGTGTGTTACTCTATCAAAACCTTCATATTCACTACATTTTGTAAAAGTTACCTTGCACTAGACAAAAACCATCTGATTCACTCAGTTCAGCTTCTGTATTATCTGACTTGTCAGTGTCAACATCAGTTTCTGTAGAAAAACATCAAAATCAGGTTATTTGACATTGGTATTTAACCAGTAAAAAGGTCACAAGTAAATTTTTGCTTTTTTCTACACATTTAAAATGAATCCAGTCTTAAAATATAAACATTTCAGACATAACAAACTTCAATCTGTTTACATAAATAATACAACCATATACAAAGCTAATATGATGTTTTACAGTAAAATCTTACAACTTTTGATGCTCCCCTGCAGTCGATCAATTTACACACTTTCGAAAAAAACAGGAGTCTGGCTACATAATGTGTCTAACTCCATTAAAACCTTAATATTCACTACATTTTGTAAAAGTTACCTTGCACTAGACAAAAACCATCTGATTCACTCAGTTCAGCTTCTGTATTATCTGCCTTGTCAGTGTCAACTCAAGTTTCTGTAGAAAAACAACTGAATCAGTTATTTGACATTGGTATTTAACCAGTAAAATGGTCACAAGTAAAATTTTTCATATTTTCTACAGAATGTATCCTGTCTTACATTAAAACATTTAAGAGATAACAAACTTTAAACTGTTAACATAAATACTACAACCATATACAAAGCTAATATGATGTTTTACAGTTTCATCTAACAACCTTTGATGCTCCCTGCAGTCGATCAATTTACACACTTTCTACAAAAACAGGAGTCTGGCTACATAATGTGTGTTACTCCATCAAAACCTTCATATTCACTACATCTTGTAAAAGTTACCTTGCATTTGACAAAAACCACCTGATTCACTCAGTTCAGCTTTTGTATTAATGGCCTTGTCAGTGTGAACACCTGTTTTTGTAGAAAAACAACAAAATCAGTTTTTTGACATTGATATTTAACCAATAAAAAGGTTACAAGTTAAATTTAAAAATTTATTACAGATTTAAAATGAATCCTGTCTTAAATCTTAACATTTCAGAGATAAAAAAACTTCAAACTGCTAAATTACAAATACAACCATATACAAAACTAGTATGATGTTTTTCAGTTTAATCTAACAACCTTTGATACTCCCGTGCAGTCGATCAATTTACACACTTTCGAAAAAAACCAGGAATCTGGCTACAAAATGTGTGTTACTCCATCAAAACCTAAATATTCACTACATTTTGTAAAAGTTACCTTGTGCTAGACTGAAACCATCTGATTCACTCAGTTCAGTTTCTGTATTAATTGCCTTGTCAGTGTCAACACCAGTTTCTGTAGAAAAGCAACTGAATCAGTCATTTGACATTGATATTTAACCAGTAAAAATGTCACAAGTAAATTTTTGATATTTTCTACACATTTAAAATGTATCCTGTTTTAAAATATAAACATTTCAGAGATAACAAACTTCAAAAGTGTTAACATAAATACTACAACCATATACAAAGCTAACAGAATGTATTACAATTGCTCCCCTGCAGTCGATCAATTTACACACTTTCGAAAAAACAGGAGTCTTGCTACAAAATGTGTGTTACTCCATCAAAACCTTAATATTCACTACATTTTGTAAAAGTTACCTGCCACTAGACAAAAATCATCTGATTTACTCAGTTCAGCTTCTGTATTGATTGCCTTGTCAGTGTCAACTCCAGTTTCTGTGGAAAAACAACAGAATCAGTTATTTGTCATTGATATTTAAACAGTAAAAAGGACACAAGTTAAATTCAAATATTTTCTTCACATTTTCAAATATATCCTGTCTTATATCTAACATTTCAGAGATAAAAAACTTCAATCTGCTTAATTACATAATACAACCATATACAAAGCTAATATGATGTTTTACAGTTTCATCTAACAACCTTTGATGCTCCCCTGCAGTCGATCAATTTACACACTTTCTACAAAAACAGGAGTCTGACTACAAAATGTGTGTTACTCCATCAAAACCTTCATATTCACTACATCTTGTAAAAGTTACCTTGAACTAGACAAAAACCATCTGATTCACTCAGCTCAGCTTCTGTATTATCTGACTTGTCAGTGTCAACTCCAGTTTCTGTAGAAAAACAACAGAATCAGTTAACTGACATTGGTATTTAACCAGTAAAAAGGTCACATGTTAAATTTAAATATTTTCTACACATAAGAAAAATATCCTTTCTTAAATTTAACGATTCCAGAGATAAAAAAACTTCAAACTGTTTACATAAATACTACAACCATATACAAAGCTAATATGATGTAGTACAGTTTAATCTTTCAAACTTTGATGCTCCCCTGCAGTCGATCAATTTACACACTTTCTACAAAAACAGGAGTCTGGCTACAAAATGTGTGTTACTCCATTAAAACCTTAATATTCACTACATTCTGTAAAAGTTACCTTGCACTAGATAGAAACCATCTGGTTCACTCAGTTCAGCATCTGTATTAATGGCCTTGTCAGTGTGAACACCTCTTTCTGTGAAAAAAAAAAAATCAGTTATTTGACAGTAGTATTTAACCAGTAAAAAGGTCACAAATTAAATTTAAAAATTTATTACAGATTTAAAATGAATCCTGTCTTATATCTTAACATTTCAGAGATAAAAAAAACTTTAAACTGCCTCATAATATAATACAATCATATACAAAGCTAATATGATGTTTTACAGTTTCATCTAACAACCTTTGATACTCCCGTGCAGTCGATCAATTTACACACTTTCTACAAAAACAGGAGTCTGGCTACAAAATGTGTGTTACTCCATCAAAACCTTCATATTCACTACATTTTGTAAAAGTTACCTTGTGCTAGACTAAAAACCATCTGATTCACTCAGTTCAGTTTCTGTATTAATTGCCTTGTCAGTGTCAACACCAGTTTATGTAGAAAAGCAACTGAATCAGTCATTTGACATTGATATTTAACCAGTAAAAAGGTCACAAGTAAATTTTTGATATTTTCTACACATTTAAAATGTATCCTGTTTTAAAATATAAACATTTCAGAGATTACAAACTTCAAAAGTGTTTACATAAATACTACAACCATATACAAAGCTAACAGAATGTATTACAATTGCTCCCCTGCAGTCGATCAATTTACACACTTTCAAAAAACCAGGAGTCTTGCTACAAAATGTGTCTTACTCCATCAAAACCTTAATATTCACTACATTTTGTAAAAGTTACCTGCCACTAGACAAAAATCATCTGATTTACTCAGTTCAGCTTCTGTATTGATTGCCTTGTCAGTGTCAACTCCAGTTTCTGTGGAAAAACAACAGAATCAGTTATTTGACATTGATATTTAATAGTAAAAAGGACACAAGTTAAATTCAAATATTTTCTTCACATTTTAAAATATATCCTGTCTTAAATCTAAACATTTCAGAGATAAAAAACTTCAATCTGCTTAATTACATAATACAACCATATACAAAGCTAATATGATGTTTTACAGATTAATCTTACAACCTTTGATGCTCCCCTGCAGTCAATCAATTTACACACTTTCTACAGAAAAACCAGGAATCTGGCTACAAAATGTGTGTTACTACATCAAAACCTTCATATTCACTACATTCTGTAAAAGTTACCTTCCACTAGACAGAAACCATCTGATTCACTCAATTTAGCTTCTGTATTAATGGCCTTGTCAGTGTCAACACCAGTTTCTGTAGAAAAACAACAGTATCAGTTTTTTGACATTAATATTTAACCAGAGAACAGGTCACAAGTAAATTTTAAATATTTTCTACACATTCAATTATCCTGTCTAAAAATTTAAAGATTTCAGAGAAAAAAAACTTCAAACTGTTTACATAAATACTATAACCTTATACAAAGCTAATATCATGTTAAATCTTACAAGGTATTAATGGCCTTGTCAGTGTCAACACCAGTTTCTGTAGAAAAACAACAGAATCAGTTATTTGACATTGATATTTAGCCAGTTAAAAGGACACAAGTTATTCATTTCTTCACATTTTAAAATATATCCTGTCTTTCATCTAAACATTTAAGAGATAAAAAACTTTAAACTGCTTTATTACATTATACAACCATATACAAAGCTAATATGATGTAGTACAGTTTAATCTTACAACCTTTGATGCTCCCCTGCAGTTGATCAATTTACACACTTTCTACAAAAACAGGAGTCTGGCTACAAAATGTGTGTTACTCCATCAAAACCTTCATATTCACTACATTTTGTTAAAGTTACCTTGCAGTAGACAGAAACCATCTGATTCACTCAGTTCAGCTTCTATATTAATTGCCTTGTCAGTGTCAACTCCAGTTTCTGTAGAAAAGCAACTGAATCAGTTATTTGACATCAATATCTAACCAGAAAAAAGGTCACAAGTAAATTTTGAATATTTTCTACACATTTTAAATATATCCAGTCTAAAACTTTAAAGATTTCAGAGTAAAAAATCTTCTGAAGTGTTTACATAAATACTACAATCATATACAAAGCTAATATGATATTTTTCAGTTTAATCTTACAACCTTTGGATGCTCCCCTGCAGTTGATCAATTTACACACTTTCTTCAAAAACAGGAGTCTGGCTACAAAATGTGTGTTACTCCATCAAAACCTTAATATTCACTACATTTTGTAAAGTTTACCTTGCACTACAAAAAGACCCTCTGATTCACTCAGTTTAGCTTCTGTATCATTTCCCTTGTCTTTGTGAACACCTGTTTTTGAAGAAAAGCAACAGAATCAGTTTTTTGACATTGATATTAAACTAGTAAAAAAGTCACAAGTTAAATAAAAAATATTGTTCACACTTTTAATATAAATCTGTTTTAAAATTTAAACACTTCAGAGATAACAAACTTCAAACTGTTTACATAAATATTATAACCTTATACAGAGCTAATATCATGTTAAAACTTACAACCTTTGATGCTCCCCTGCAGTCAATCAATTTACACACTTTCTACAGAAAAACAGGAATCTGGCTACAAAATGTGTGTTACTACATCAAAACCTTAATATTCACTACATTTTGTAAGTTACCTTGCAGTAGACAGAAACCATCTGATTCACTCAGTTCAGCTTCTGTATTAATGGCCTTGTCAGTGTCAACACCAGTTTCTGTAGAAAAAAACAGAATCAGTTATTTGACATTGATATTTAACCAGTAAAAAGGTCACAAGTAAATTTTAAATATTTTCTACACATTCAAAATATATCCTGTCTTAAAATTTAAAGATTTCTGAGATAAAAAACTTCAAACTGTTTACATAAATACTACAACCATATACAAAGCTAATATGATGTAGTACAGTTTAATCTTACAAACTTTGATGCTCCCCTGCAAGACATTTGGACTGAAAATGTAACCTCTAGAGCATTAACAAGGTGGTTTTTTTTACTTTTGGGCTCTGTGATCTAGTTTTTGACCCCAGATAACCTATATTCAAAACTGAGCTAGACATCACTGAAACAATCTTTCTGACAAATTTCCAGGTTATTTGGACTGAAAATGATACCTCTAGAGTGTTAACAAGGTTTTTCCATATCTGGGCTCTGTGACCTAGTTTTTAAACCCAGATGACCCATATCCAAATCTGAGCTAGAAATCACCGTAGCAACCTTTCTGACAAATTTCAAGGACATTTGGACTGAAAATGTAACCTCTTGAGCATTAACAAGGTTTATCTACTCTTAGGCTCTGTGACCTAGTTTTTGACCCCAGATAACCTATATTCAAAATTTAGCTAGAAACCATTGAAACAATCTTTCTGACAAATTTCCAGGTTATTTGGACTGAAAATGTTACCTATAGGGTGTTAAAAAGATTTTCGATATTTGGGCTCTGTGACCTAGTTTTTCAACCCAGATAACCCATGTTCGAACTCGTCGGAAAAATTAATGAGACAAACATTCATGACAATTGAGGCAAAATGTAACCACTAGAGTGTTAACAAACTAATTGTGGACAGATGATGAACGGACAGCTACAGGTGATCACAAAAGCTCACTTTGTCACTACGTGACATGTGAGCTAAAAAGGTAAAGAGCCTGCTGGAAAAGACAGCATGCTAGTCCAAGTACAACAAGACCTGTCTACAGACAGGATGCCCCACTTTACTCAGTGCTGGATAATTAAATAAAAGCTAAGTTAAACAAGAGGCCCAAGTGAAAAAAATTTGAGTGGGGGAGTCAAGTACCAATGTCAGAATTAAAAAAAAACAAAAACAAGAAACATCGCAATGCGACAAAACCAGGTTTTCAACATTATTGTTTCACAATATGGTGCACATTGTGAGCATTTTTTTTAACTGAAATGTTTTTGGTGGAATTATGGCCTTTTTAATTTTTTACATGTATAATAAATAGATGAACATTAATATGTATTTTTTATAGTTCTACAGATCTGAAATGGTAATTGTATCTAATTATATGCACATTATTGCCAACAACAAACTTAGGTACAAGTCAATTTTATTCATAATACTAAAATATTCATTTCATTATAGTAGAATATTATTATGTTGCTTGGTCATTTTGTTTGCTTTTTACATTTCAGTGTTTGTTATTTGATACATACATTTACCATTGCTCTATGATGGGGAGTGTCTTTGACCAACACCTACATACTGTCAAAAGGGAGATAAAAAATCAAAATCTTTTTAAAGAAGGGTATAAAAGTTATGATATAAATCATAAAAATAAATCTAACTTATTTGTTATCATATCCTTAATCCAAGAATGAAATCCAGGTCATCATATGGTCACTCCAGCATGTTTCTAATACACCTGTCTTGTAGCTGGTTTCTGTGGTGTAAATATGATTAAGTGCTGAATGATAATCTGTGGTCTCCATGCATAGAGCCGGTACAGCATTAGCTTCATTCTTCAAGAAATCATACAGTTTCACCAACAATGACTAAAGCACAGGGCTTTTCATCAGGAAATTGGGAAGAGGCCCTGGCCTTTTGAATTGGGAAATTTATGCGCGATAATTGTTCATTTTGGGAAATTTATGAGACATTTTTTTCTGCAACCGGAAATAAACACTGATTTATCTCCCCTGAAACGGAATAAAATCCAGACTTTTGGAACGTTTGACTGTTTCACTGCGCATGTTTCTACTTTTATTTACAGATAACTACTGAGTAAGAGTCTATCGGAACTTAACGGATTAGACTGGTTTTGCGTAACACGGGTACTGTGCGTTGTTCGGCTATAGTACGACAAAAAAGTCGATACCAGACATACGCTTCTTCCGGATATAACAAATGTAAACTGATCGTTTTTTAAACTAATCTAGGGGGAATTTCTAAGATTTTGGGAAATCATGTCTTGCATTTTGGGAAGAAACTCTGCCACAACTGGGAAAAAATCTACATTTTTCGGATTGGGAAGTGGCCGAATATCAGCCTCTGTTATATAAGGATGAAAAGCCCTGGTACATTCTGCTGATGTAGTTTTTCGGCAGCTGTATATATTTTGTTGATATTTCCTGGTGGATTACAGTAGACAGAGATGACTTCATAGAGTTTATTGCACTTACAAAGCACCATACTTGTACCTTCTATTCCCAATTCTTTTGTGTGAGTACTGGACAGAATTGAACTAATTCAGTAGGCTGAAAAATGCATATATGAAAAAAAAGTGTCATAATATGGTCAAAAATTACCAAATCACAAAATCTCGAAAAATATGCGCCAGGGCACTTGATGACAAAGCTTCTGTGAAAGTTTGGTAAAAATTCCTTGAGAAATGTAGGAGTTTGGCACAGAAGAAATTGTTCACTATATACATGTATTCCATATAAGGAAAACAAACAAAAGGCCATAATAAGGTGAAAAATTATCGAATCACAAAACCCCGACAATATGCGCCAGGGCACTTGATGACAAAGCTTCTGTGAAAGATTGGTCAAAATCCCTTGAGAAATGTAGGAGAAGTTGCGCACAGAAGAAATTGTTCACTATATATCCCATATAAGGAAATAAAACAAAGGCCCATAATTAGGTGAAAAATTATGGAATCACAAAACCCTGACAATATGCGCCAGGGCTCTTGATGACAAAGCCTTTGTGAAAGTTTGGTCAAAATCCCTTGAGAAATGTAGGAGTTGGGCACAGAAGAAATTGTTCACTATATATTCCATATAAGGAAAAAAACAAAAGGCCATAATGAGGTGAAAAATTAATGAATCACAAAACCCCCATAATATGCGCCAGGGCACTTGATGACAAAGCTTCAGTGAAAGTTTGGTCAAAATCCCTTGACAAATGTAGGAGGAGTTGCGCACAGAAGAAATTGTTTACGCCCGCCTGCCCGTTGACATACCTCAAACTAATAACCAGTTTTTTCCTTTGGAAAACCTGGTTAAAATAAAAATTGGAGTGGGGGGGGGGAGGGAGGGGTTTGAGGGTGGATGGGGATCAAGTACCTATGTATTTAAAAAAATATATACGGCCAGAGGGGGGGGGGGAGTAACATGGGCAGGGTGTGTGTGTGTGTGGGGGGGGGGGGGGTCCCCTTGCAGAGGGGAGGGGAGAAAGCAGGGAGTACTTATAAGCAAAATCAAGTGACCCCTTGGGGTGGGGCTAACTGTGACCCCAGGGACATGGGTACCTACAATCTTTGGAGAGGTCTTGGTGGTGATCAAGTATTCCAAGTTTACATGTACATGGAATATCTTTGACACTTTTTGAGAAATGGACATTAACAGAAAGGTTAACCAAGAAATTTTAAGTTGAAAAAGGGGCATAACATGGCAAAAATAAATCTGAGGGTTATCTGCCCCTAAGATATGGTGTTGTCTTGAGTGATACAATCATAAGCATTATATTGTGAAAGTTTGGTGACAAAATGTTAAGAAATAGTAAAGTAATTGCTGATGTTAAGTTTTCATGACAAAATCCAAGTACAAAAAGAGGCATAACTCTGTCAAATGTGACCTTGACCTAAATATTTTGGCATCATCATGACCCTGTTGTCATAAGCAATGCAATTTGAAAGTTTGATAAGGAAATGTCAAGAAATATCAAAGTTATAGCTATCGTTAAGTTTTCGTGACGGACCGAAGGACTAAGTGATCCCTATGTATCGCCGTTTCTTCAAAAGGGCGACACAAAAATTAACCAGGTAAACATGATAGGGCCCAATCAGCAGACTGGCTGGCAAATTCCCTTGCAAGGAATGACTGGCAGTTTATCAAAAGCTTTAATCTATATTGAAGTAATACGCAACTCATCATTATTCAACATTGGCTACTGCGAAGTAATCCAAGGTATATGAGAAAGGTCCCTATTCAATCCCTGTCAAAGTGAGTTCGACATTTTATACTTTTACTTTCTTTGTAAATACAAAATTCCTGGCTGGTAATCTGGTATGCATATCTGTCTTGCCCTATGTACTATATACAACTGTGGTATGTCAAAGGATTTGCAACTTGAGTTTAGCATATCAAATCACAACAAAATGTCAGACTTAATATCCTCATATGTGTCCTAGATACTGAACCATCTCAATTAATTTTTTTTATCTCATTCAAGCAGTCAAAGCTCGAACCATTTACCCTTTGGGTTTAATGGCACATCAACACATTATTGATCATGTTGTACAATTCCCCCCCCCCCTCATAATTCTTACATTTGATACTGTCATTGAAAATATAACACTTACCTCTCTTTGATATTTCAATTCTGAAATCTCTGTCTAAAACTGAAAATGTCTCCCAACTCCTAATTCGTCTCTTCTGTTCAAAGAAGTTAATCAAAAACAGCTGAAAAGTAAAACAAGAGGCTAAATGACTTTACATCTAGATTGCTCATTAGAGTTTGGTAGACTATATTGGCAATATTTTCAAAATTCAAATGATACTATACAATTTTGCAATTGGTCAATCATTCAACAAAGACACCATTTTCAATACACATATGCCCCCCGGTAGCATAGCCAGGATCATAACATGTGCACCTGAGTATGTGATTAAGAAATATCCAACTTGCCAAAAGAGGTTAATCATTTCTCTCTAAGTACAACATGGGGAGATTACCCAAAAAATACATCTCAAAATATCTACAGTTATGTAACTTGTCAAGGTCATGACCTGTGCACCATTATTGTTAAGAAAGTGTGTGAATGTTCATGCCACTGCTTTACATGTATGTAGAAATGGAAAAATATCTACCCTGCCAAAACAGGTTAACCCAAGGAAAGTGCAGACATATGGTTCAATCACTAGATGCCAGGGGCATAAAAAGGAAACCACAGTTATGTTACTTTACACTGTAAAGTTACTGTGTAAACTTTCACAGCACTTCTATTTGTAGAAATTGAGAGGTTTACCATTTCACTACTGGTAAGTACCAAATGGGAAGATTACCCAAGAAGTAAGGTAGCCACAATTATGTTTCTTGTCAGGGTCATGACCTGTGCACTGTTAAGTAAAAGTGTAAACTTTCACGCAACTGCTACATGTATTTGTACAAATTGAGAAATATCCAACTTGCCAAAAAAGGTTAACTATTTCTCCAAAGTACAAAGTGGGAGAGATTTCCTAAGAAATAGCTAGCCACAGTTATACAGTGTGTCAGAGCAATGACCAGTGCACTGTTGCAGAAGTGTGTAAATGTTCATGCTATTGCTATTTGTAGAAATGGAAAAATGTCCAACTTGCAGTAACAAATTAACCGAAAGGATGTGTGGACATGCGGTTCAATAATTTTATGCTGGTGGCATAAAATTAAGACAGTCCTATCTTTTAGTTTTCATTTACTCATGCTAGGCAGAAGCCTTCACCCACCAACTGAAACAAATCAAAGTATACTACTCAAAATTTAATAGGGATCACTTATAAGTATGTGTATATTTAATACATAAGGTTGAAAGGTTACATTTTTTGTGATTCTGAAAAAATGTTCATATGACAACAGTTTGGTACCAAAAAATGAGTAAGTCTGTAAACCGTTGAAGCGTGACAGAGGCTGAGCCGTGGGAGGGGCACGAATTTGGGATAACACAGACAGGAGATGAAATGGAACTTTTTGGAAAAATCAAGTCTATGGCCTGAATTTTGCTTTAATATGGCATGTGGTGTCCATTTGCTTGTATTACTGCTCTGCACCACCTTCTCATGCTGCTAATGAGTCTCCGGTAGCTTTGTTGTGAGAGTCAAGCCCACTTGTCCAGAAGGGCCTGCTGTAGCCCAGGAACCGTGGTTGGCTGGACTGGGCGAGCAGATATTGCAGCCTGCAGCATGTCCCAGGCGTGCTCTATTGGACTGAGGTCAGGAGACCTTGCTGGCCAGTCTATTCTCTCTATGGCTGCTGCCTCCAGGTACTCGTCGGTGACCCTTGCCCTGTGAGGCCGGGCGTTGTCGTCCATTAAAATGAACTCAGGGCCAATAGCACTCAGCATAAGGACGAACGTACACATCTAAGATCTCATTGATGTATTGTACAGCCGTCAATAAGCCGTTTTGAACAATGTGCAGGTCCGTTCTTCCCTGTAATGTATGCTTATGCCCACCCACACCATGACTGAGCCCCCGCCATGACGGTCATCAGTAGCAACACATACAGGTGCCAAATGCTCATTGGCGGATCTCCATACCCGCACTCACCCATCAGTGAAAGCCACACAAAACCTCAGTGAACTCACTGGGGTCCAGTCATGCAGCGTAAACCTGGCATGATCGCGGGCCTATTGAAGACATGCGCTGGATGTGGTTTTGCATCAATGGGATTCATATTGCTGGCCTTCTAGCCCTCATGCCTGCTGTATGAAGACGGTTCCTGATTGTTTCAGTGGAAAGTCTTACACCAGTGGCATTCTGGAAGTCATTATGGAGGGCAGTAGCAGTAACAAAGCGCTGACGTTGCGCTTCAACAACAAAAAACCACTCCTCACGCTGACTGAGCTGTGGACCTCTGACGCCCTCCGCCATGCCTATGCATGACATGCCCGTATGTTTGAAACCGTCGCCACATCCTGGAAACTGTGCTCTGGAACACCCCAAGGACATGTGCCGTTAGGAACGCCCAGCCTCAAGCATCCCTACCCCCCTATTAGTCTCATCATTGTCAATACGCCGTCTTTGCCGTACATTTGGCATGACCAGTGCTAGGTTCGATATAAACGTTACGTACCATACACAAGCGGTCTGAATAAAACGGATGTGTACATGCAGGTACATGCCCGCAGTGCACCACTTTTCCAGTGGTATCGCTTTTCCCATGCATCTTGAGCCATGTACAGGTAAACAATCAAAATCTGCTGGACAGGTCGGCTTTGCCATATGAATAAACTACATGTATGAAAAATAATCAGTTATCTTGAGGTTATCATTAAAAAGATATTTAAGAAATAAAAAGTGATCCCTATCAAATTTTGAGTAGTATATGTTGAAGCATTATGGCAGAGAACCACAAAAGAAAATACAATCAGTGATTTTTAACAGGAATTTTTTTCAAACATTACAATATCCGAACATATGAAAATGCCTGGACCCTGATTAAGTTTTCAGCCTCTACAGAGACCATATCTATAATGACTTGATAAACTTTAGTGAATTAGAAGAGATTCACTCAAGAACTATTCATACAAAGTCTGTCTTGGTTTTAGAGTTCTTCCAATAAATTGTTGACAAAGATGACAATGTTAATCCGGAATGAAACACCTGCAGAAAATGAATTAAACTTTAAAAGAATACTAAACACTGACAATTTTAAATTGTGGGAAACAGCAAGCATTTTTTTTCTTGCGCTCAACTGAAAACAGGTGATTATCTTTACTGAAAATATATCAAAACAGAAGAGTTGGCTGGTGGTTTCTTTAATTAAATAATGGTCTATAATTAACATTACTCAAAAAATATGTATTCTATTATTTAAAATTATCATAAATCAACAATATAAACATTTTCTGAGGAAATGATAAAATTATACAAAATCTGAAAATTATATACACTTAAAAAATTCTTTTTTTCAATGAAATAAATTCCTCTTTTGATAAGCAGTCAAGACAGACTGGAATAGTACACGGACGCTACCAGTACGCGGACACCCCCGTATTTGACGAGTTTTAATAAAAAAACATGTGAAACATCACGTACGGTATTAATTTTGGCATACATGTATTAACTCCCCTGATTCTGGCAGTATATAGACTACACTAATTTATCAAACAGTAAAAAAGATCCCACTGTTAGGGCTTATTTTATCAAACACCATAAAATTTTACATCAAATCGATGTATGAAAACACTGACTTGTTTACTAATAACACTATGTTGTTAAGAAGACCTGCAATATCATTGTCAAATGACTCTGACCTTAATATAGGAAAATCCTAATCCTAATTGTTTACACTAGTTTAAGTATCACTATTAAAGGATAATAATTATTTAATTCTGGTTCAACCTTACAGCAAAAATATCTAGACTATCATTATCAATGTTTCTTGCAACATTTTAATTGTATTAATATATTGTATCTTGTATGATGTACATGTTTTCAAATCAATAAAGTATTTATAAAAAAGTTAGATGGCCATGTGATATAGCAGCAGAATCATTGCAGAAAATCGGAAAGCTTTCAACATCCGGATACTGGTACACTTCGTAAAAACAATCAGTCTGTGCAATAGATAAACGTAATATGGATAAGTACAATAGGATAAATGTCTGCAACAGTTCCTATTCCAATCCTGATAGTTATTTGCCGGTGAACATTTCTTCTTGTAGGAAAATTTAAAACTTACAGATATAAACAAAGCCTCTCTAGGTCACAGACCACCAAATATTACCTGTCCTTTTCTTCAAACCTTTTAAGTGTCAAACTTCTCTACTGTCTGAATATGGTATACGTTCTACCTCATAATATAAGTTCATTTTTACCACCATAAAAACATTTTTGATAACTTCCGGTGATCTTCACAATTACACAACTGACACAATTTTCTTTCACAAAATATGATACTTGTTGTTTTTCTTGACAACGTTTGATATATTTTCAAAAGAACATAAAAAATATTTTGATTATGAAAAGTTTTGCTGCTTTATTATTACTAGACACTCTACCAATAAATGTATATCTTATTCAACGCTTATATACTACATTCTGTAAATAGTATAGTAGCGTAAAATAAGGTATATTGATAGTGTGTCTAGCACATGTGTTTTAAACGAAGTTATGTAGTAGGGGATTTAAAGATATAGCAGTCAGTTATTGTGCTCAATACCATTAAAAATTAAGTTTTGAAATGTAAACAGTTATAGTAAAATATTTAAAGTAAGCATGATTTCTTTGCCACATGTATTTTGTTTTGATTTATGTATTAAACCAGTAGTCATTTCTCACAAAAACCTGAACAAAAGCTTCCGGAGATTTGTATTATACCGATTGACCAATGTTATTTTGCAAATGAAAATATATAACAGAATATTTCAGATCAGCAGCAGGTAAAGTAATAAAATACTGGTTTGGTTATTATAGGTTCATGAACCACATAAAATCACTGCAAGATGTTAATAAATAAGCAGCATGTGTTTTAGCCTAATTAATTTGGCACTGATGCTTTGACCCATTTTACAGACATTTTTTAATTACTGCGAAACTGTTACATCTAATTGTAACTGACATTTTTAAGCATGGAACATTTAGCTGCAACACTGGCGGTGGTTTTGGTTGATTTTTTCTGTTATATATAAATTCATCACTGATTTCCCCTAAAGTTTGAAAGAACATAATATTTCATTATATAACTCAATATATTAAATTACTATTCTTGTAAAAAAAACTTCATAAACAGTCATTCAGAAATGGCCCACAAGACGATTAGTGCTGCTATTGAAACTTTAGTCAATTATGATATTTCTGAAATTGTTCATAGAAAAATTATATAATTTCAGAAACTTCTATAAAAATTGTTTCACTAAAAGTTCATGTTGGTAATTTCTCCCAAAGTCTGCTACATTTGTAATCAATTCCAAAGACTTAAAAAGGGCATTTTCCATAAATGCCATAAAATGCAACTTGTGGTTACAATTGGAAAAAAGATATCGCTAGTCAAAATTTTTCTCGATGTCTTTTCAACAAGTCTGGTAAGTAGCTATAATTTCGGATGACATCAAAACAAAAAAAATAAACTATGTATACATGTTTCTTACACCTATACTGTACTTTGTAACTACACGATTCAAGATATTTTGACTACTGAACATTTACAGAGTTCTCATTTTGAAGTCTTGAGCAGCGAAAGTCACCTAAGCTATCAGCTACTTTGTAAACAACTCTAAACCAAGTTCGGGAATTATCTTTACTTTCGGAAATAAAGTCTGGAAAGTGGAGATCCCGATATCATTCTTATTTTTTAACCGTTGGCGATTTTTTATAGAAAAATATTTACCTGATAATGCTGTAATATTGTGCAGCTTCGAAGAACACGTCTCGACCTTGGAAATCCGGGCAATTCAAAATGGCGAACGTTGCGTCAGATGTTCTTACCCTGACACCGGTAGCAGGTGCGCGTTTGGGTAAAGTGTGTATGAGCCGAAAAATCAGCCAACAGAAGTGTGTTAAAAATGTTGATAAAACATGGAAAATGACACATACTCAAAATTTTGCACTATCATACAAAATATGAAGCTCTTAGTATATTTTGAGGGATATGGAAAGTCACTACACTAGTGTATGTAGTGACTTTCCAAAATGTCGTCATTTTGTTGGTGTGTTTTCAGGTTACTGTAGTGAGTTTCAACGAAAAACGCACGCACACACACACACACACACACACACACACACACACACACACGTATTTGTTATTAAAGTAAAGATAAATAGCGTAAATATGTAACACACTTATTCATTACATAACACAATAACATCCACTTAAGGAAACTTATTTGTTAACTTATTTTCTCCAAAAGGTCAAAACTGACTATACTAGGCAGGCGTGTGTAGGGAACATTAAAATTGTGAATCACAATGATAAAACAAAGGAAATAAGATTTTACTAAAGATATTACTTAAACATTTATTGTGAATATCTATAATCCATAAAATTCTTTTAAAAGTCGTAAAGTCCGTGAGAAGAATGAATTCATGTGATGTTTTGTTTTTGTTTTTGATTGCGGAATGAGAAATTTGTGTTTTATTGTGTTTATCATTATGCACATAACAAAAGGGCTGATCGACAAGGGCTGTACGTTTGTTTTCTATGCTGCTTCTTTGAACTCTTTGTTTTGTGTTTTCATATTTCGTCCGATGAAACTTAAGGTGGTTTTTGCTTTGTGTGTGATGTTGCTTATATGGGATGACCAGTACAGCTTACAACTTGCAGTAACTCTTAGCTTTGTTGCATTTTCTGTAGTTTTTAAACGTGTTGTGTAAGGTGTAAGGGAAGATGCCCATTTTTTACCCTGTGTATTCAGAGTATTTCACACTTGTCCGGTTTGAACTCCTTTGACAATTTCTTTTCCCATATTTCAAGGTTGTGCAAATCTTTTTCTTACCTTTTGCTGACGCTTGTGATTTGTTTAGAAGATTATGTGTCGTTCATAAATAGACGCACCCGGTTCCTGACACTTTCTGGTAGGTCATATATGTATGCGATAAAGAGACATAGACCTAAGACATATGAATGAGGGAGGACCAATCAATCAAAGACTTTCTGTTGCATCTTGTACAGTTTTTTGCTGCTTTTACGCAAGAAAGTCACATTTAGTTCAATACAAATATGCAGACGATACTTACTACAGAAAATTATTTAAAATATTATTTATCAGAGTTTATTCAGAGTGGTTATCAGTGATCGGTACTGACACTTTGACAGTAGGACATGGTGTTTTTTTCAAATATCATGTCAATTATGGTATGTCGTGAAAACACTTGGTCCTTTATTCAGAGTGAGACAAAAACACTGCACATATAACCTAGAAAAAATGCATATTCTGTTATAAACTCAATGCAGGAGAAACTATTTTGACAGGAACAGCTTGAAAAAATACGAGCATCTTATCAGTAAGAAATACTTAAACATGTAACAGCAAATGCACATTTGTTTAACACAATCACGACTGTATGAAATTAGGTAGAGGAGATCTCCCTAGCGATGTGAAGTATCACGTAATATTTAATGAACGGACAATTTTCAGATATCATAATACATTTCCCAGCAAGAGTATACTAGCATGACTAAAAGTTAAAAGTATTGATTAGAAATATGAGGAAATCATCCGACTCAAAAATAAAGTTTTTAAGTATAATAGTGTGTTAAAAGTGCTTTAGCTCCTGTTTTATTCATGTCGTTTTCCAACTGACAAATTGGTCTATGTTAGGAAGTAATTGAGTATGTGGTTTTTCATAGCTAAAACTGTCCAAAACAAAACGTCGATTTCATACTTAAACACCTTAAATGTATCTGAAAAAAAACGAAAATACATGTTCAGATTACGGAAGACGCTGGTATAAGTCCACATTAATTTTCGTCACGTTTCCAATTCTATGTGTTTGCTATGTAAATGCTTCATCTATAAAATCACAGTTACATAAATAAATGATTTGTTTTAAAAGTAATTAGACAAAAGCTCGTTAAATAGACCTTGTTTTGAATTATAGCATAGAAGCATTTCAACTCGTTTTTGGTTTTTAACTGGAACACTTGTAAGCTAATCTATGCTTAGCTTTCTGCGAACGCCCTGTATTGGTCAAACCGCTTCCGTACTTCTTCCGAAAACAATAAGTTATGTATGTATGGTGTTTTTCGCCGAATCGTAATATAACTACATGTATATAAAATGTAGGTAAAGGAAACATTTGGTAAAGTGTCCATACTTTTCAGTTTTCACTTCCTCTACTCTGCCTATTTCCCATTTATTTGAATGACTAGAAATATATACTAGTAAGCACTATTGCTTCTGAAACTTTGTACAAAGTTTCACAAACTGTTGTAGGCAATGTATTATGCAGTTTATTATTTCGTGAGATAAAATATTAAGTCACATGTGTTTTGCTTGTATAAAACATAGCTACTAAATATCCTCGAAAGTCATTTGTCAAACAGAAAAACGTAAGGGATTTACTGAAATCTACCTTAATGCTGTAGTAGGTATCAACATAGAATTTATAGTTACTGTAAGAGTGATGCAGGTGGGTGCAATTTCTTACAGATCTTCATGCAAGTCTACCAGAATATATAAAAAAGTACAGATCCTAATAATTATCAAAATGTTTTGCTGTAAACAAACTTTTTACAGGTAGGTAAAATGCTACGTATAAAAACTTACATAAAATTAACATTTTTTATTGTTGAACGTTTGAACAGGTTACCAAGTGACGATCGCTATACACTGAAGACATTTAAGTGTCTTGCATACCTGACTTAGTAGCTTTGTTGTGTAATTATTGTCCACATGCAATATTCAAGGACCGGACATGACATTTAATCTAAATAAATTATATATTACGTCCATCAGACGGCTATATTTGATATGTCTATTAAGTTACTTCGAAACAATTTTCAAGACTTATGCAGCGAACGCGTAATGGAGTAGATTGATATACGTAATTCTTAAGAGATTCGTTCTGTTCTCACAATTGAAACATTGATATAATGAATATTCAAGTTCCCAGTGCGATCTGAACCCGCACGGAACGGCACCAACCGCCTAGAGATTCAAAATAAGAAGGTCTTAGACTAGACCACTCGACCACTGCAACAACCCCAAAAAAAGGTTGCTCATATAATAATAAAGTTCCTTTTCACAAAGAAAAGACATTTACCAATATTAAATTGATGATGTTTATAATTCCGCATTTGAATTTTCCCTTTATGAATATTAGTTCATTTGCTTACAAGGCTTAGTCCGAAACAACGGGTAAATTTTAACCAACCGTTGCAGCTATAAAATGCAGATAAACAAGAACCTACTATGGCTTAACACCGACCACAGTCATAACAATCTGCTAAAACGTATCAAACGTGTTGAACATCAAACTACTTTAAAATAAAACAATCAACGGGTCCAAATATTACAGTTTTACTGTGTAATAAATGAAAACTGTAAATTGTTTTAATGGGCATGGAGAGAAATTTCATCAAACTACAACCTTGTTACAGGAAATTTGTCTTAATTTAATGATTTTAGAATTCATAAAATTGTGAATAAAGAACAGTTTTATCCCAGTTTCAGTTTATTTTCAGTGAAAAAAATATTTGAATTTGGCAATTTAGTAGAACAGCAATAACTTATGGCTTTGTTCTAAAAGGCAACGTTTTCAACATGCTTTTGGTCAAAGACACTTGCTTATACTACATGTAACATTAACAAATGCAAAGTCTGTATAACATATTTAAAGAACTTCAAAGGTAATTCTTGGAAATATTTTTTCAATCTTAAAAGCATTTAATGGAAAATAAAAGTAAAAATGTATTCGATATATTACTAATTCCGTATAAACCCAACAGCTGTCTGCACAGTGACCAGCAGTCCTAGAAAATCTCTGTAAAACTGTACAAATCATAGACATTTACTTTCAGAGAATCATGACAACATAAGTTGCTCAAAGGGAATAATTCTGCATAATTCTGTTTTATGTACAACTTTATATGCTTCTTAACATTTTTCGTACTATCAGCTGTAAATGAATCTTGCAGACACGACAACAGTTGTCAGACATTTCATTAACTTAGAGAGGCAATTCAGTTGTATGAAATCTAATATATTCCCACTGCTTTTGTCAGCGGAAGCTAAAACTCAAGTGGGAATTATTTCTTCTGCTGGAAAAATGTCTAATTTCATGTTGGCGAGAGAGATCTTGTGCTAGAAAGATTTCATTTATTGACTCATTTGATAAATGATTGTCAATGTAAAATGTCATAGAATGCATTTATTTCCCAGTTCTGTATAAAACATAACAGTACAACAAGCTGTAATCAAGTAATACTTTAATTTCTCTCTAACATAAAAACATTTTAGGGAAAAAGAGATGGTATTTTGATCTTGAAGCCAGTAAATTGTTTTCAAGAAAATTAACGCAACATATCAAAAATTCTCTTTTGAAATACAAAATGAATTCATCAAATCATGTATTACAGTTGCTAATACCGGATCAGCTGGTGTCAAGTGAACCAATTTTGTTAAACTGACTGAAGATTTGCAATCTCAGATCAAATTATAAAATGCCTAAATTATTTGAAACTGTAAGATTTGACAAAAAATAGAGAAACTAGAAATACCTTTCCTGTACACAATGGATCAGTGATAAAAAAATTCCATTTTATGTCTATCAGTGGTCAGTGACATTATATTTTTATCTGATTTTAATAAATCTGCGACTTTCAAAGATTAAATGTCATCATCTCGAACACTTTTAAAGTGATCTGGTGCAATATCGTGTTTTAAATCCATGTGACAAAACGAATTTGAAATGGATCAACATTTTTAACTTGTTTACACTGTTATAAATCGGGGCGCAGAACTAAAACGGTGGATATTTACAATGTAAACAATCATCCTGGTATATTTTTTTCATATCTCAGCGACAATTGACAGTTTTTATGTAAATAATGTAGTGCATCATGTGAAGAATTAATTATAATGAATCTCTTTAAAATCTACGGAGAACAGGTATCCAACTTAAAAAAGTTATTGAAGGTTTATTGAAGGAAAAGTGACAGTTGTTTATGTTCCGTCGGAGACGAAATCGTTAATTTCGAACCGAAATCGTTTATGTGTTATGTCTTATGAATTCGCACACTTACCTTTATATCATACTGGAATTAGATGACTCATCTTTCGGGCTAGAAATTCAGAGTTGGAACTCCATAGCCTAAAATTTATGTTGTACGAATGGGTGACGGTGCGATAAATTAACTGTACGCTCCAAAAGATTCGCAGGTTCGTCATTTAGTACTTTATGCATCTTAAAAAAGCCTGAAAACCCAAAGACAAACCTTACTATCTTTATGTGGTACTTTCTTCTCCTAGATCTCATCTAACTTACTTTTTAGTGAAATCTGTCCGGGTAATTATCCACAGCAGAAGGACGAATAGTATTTGTGCCGGCCGTAATTTATTTCTCCAGATCCAATAATTTTACGGAGTTATATTTTAGTGAATTTTATGCCATATCCTTCAATGATCACGTCAGTTAGCCGATAGATATTGCCAACTGAATCTTACAAAATCTGTATGTTTTTTTTCGCCCATAGCCGACTGTTAGTTACCAATATCATCTCACTATTTATACCAATTACCCGTGAATATTTATCACCGGTAACGTCAGTTATGACAGAATTAAAATAATTAAGAGGGTAGTCTTTGTTTCCTAAATTTTATTAACACGGCTTATTCATATGACCCAAAAATAACACAGCTGTATCATTCTTCAATTTAATAAACTGCCATCTGGTTAAAACCCCAAAATAAAATAACGTCTCCAGTTTTAAGTGTGCCCAGTATGTATGCATACACTTTCAGGTAAGTTCCTTTATTAAAATTGAAGTACAATCCCTAAAGATCCGGGATATCCTTAGCTAATTTTAACAAATAGACTCCCAGAAGAGGTCCTTAACGGGCATGATGTACAGTCACCATATAGAATTCTCCAACTGCCTAGGTTATAAACAAGTACTACGTTGGAAAGAGACACTGAAAATTGGCACAAGTGTCGCAGGTGCGATAATGTTCATTCATAATATCTTAAACATGCAGTGTAAATAAAAGAATATTATACTTACCTTCTTGTCATACTTCAGCTATTTTACTGTTCAATATACTTTCCATGGTAAATCAGCAGTATGCCGTAACATACAGTTCCGGTTGACTGATGTGACTAACAATATCTATTCTTTCACCTTTCTCCTATTATCCCTTTATTATGCAAATTATAGTTACTGACGTTATCTATATTTTCGTCCAATGAAAACAATTGGATATATTTTGAAATGTATATGCAATTTTGGTTTATATAATCATATTTCAAGTAACTATATTTGTTTTGTATATCAATAAAGGGATTGTATTGTTTTCAGTACAAAAGATTGTTCATCCCCAGTCCCAGATACTCTATTCCCTACCGCTGAGACAGGTCAGCACCCTGTAAAGAGATGGATGTCTGACATCTCGGCGACATTGGCGCCCAACATGGGACTTGATGAAGATGATGATCTTCTGTCACTAGAGTCTTTCAGACAACAAAAGCACTATGATTGGATCCCTTTCTTGATATTCAAGCCAGAAGGAGAGGTATATGACATATATACAAATGAAAATAAAAGAGCTCGATTCAACTATAAAAAACCGACCGGTTATATTATAAGCAGTGCATATCAAGTAGAAGAAAACTTTATTTGATTTCACAGTCCCTGGAGCGGAACAGTTAGATCTTCACACCAATAAGAAGGAACCCGAAGGATGTGATCATTGTTTACTACTTTTGACAGTTTTGACAGCCACGTGTTTAGTGTGCGTTAGAACCTGTATCTTCAGTATTTATTTCTGAAGTATTAACTCTTTGTCGTTTTAAACGGTAAACTAGCCGACTTATTTTTTTTTTATAATTTCTGACTATGTTCGTGCATTATTTTTTTCTAGGTATAAATTTATGTGCATATATTTGCTTTGTGTACATTAGGTTTTGATTGACTCTGCCCATGGAAAACGCGCGGATTTAATCTTTTACAGATATTTATCAACAGTTGTGTTTATACTTTGGGTCATAGTATAACTGTCGTATGACGTATGAGTATTATATTTGTATCTTCTTCTATCTTGATCTCAGTCTAACAAGTTACTAACAGATAGTGAATCAGAGAAGAAATAGGTCAAGTAAACTTACTTATACATGACTTGTAATTGAATCCCCCGTTATTTTGTCATTTTCTACAAGTCTTAATAATAAGAATTGTAGTTCAAAAACATAAAACAGAGCCATATTATATCAGTAGGAATATGTCTCTTTTGTAAAAAAATTGTGCACAGTCAAATTATTTCTCGTTACGCGAGCATTGAACGATTATAACGCTTAAGAAGATAGATTATGCTTTGATGAAATGATTCATTCAAAGAAACTATCTTCTTGAATAATTGAACGGGAAGTTACCTGCACGTATAGAAAACCGTAGTGATAGTTGTGTTATTGATATGATAAAAATAGGTTAGTGATAAAAACTGAAAGTAATGGTAGCTCAGTGGTGAACTTATCGGGCTGCCACGCGGGAAATTCGAGTTCGCTTCCAGTCATCGACAGTTTATGTTTTTTTATTTCTTTTTTTTAAATGTATGGTTAGCGAAAGTAGAGGTTTAGATTAAAAAAAAATAAACTAGCAATCGTAATTAATAGAGATGAATTAATGTGATACAAAGAAAATAAAGTGTAAAGTTACTGAGGTGAAATAAAGTATAGTAAAGAAAAGTGAATGGGTGAAAATTGTGTTGTAAAGAAATGAAACTATTTATGAAAGAAATCATAAACAAAGGAATAAGAGTGCAACTCTGATGTGTGAAAAGGAAATAAGAAAAACAATTGAATGTGAAAGGCTTGTGTAAAAGTTAGTGAAAATTTAATATAGTTATTAATCATTAATTTAATTATACGAACAGAAAGAAGAACAGACAAATATCAAGGAGTCCAAGAAAGACAATGTTAAGAAAGATTTAAAAGCCTAGGAGTCTCCATTGAAGGGCAAATGAGAGACGATGAAACTAATGGCCCTATGAAACCTATAAACATTTTTGAAAGACTTATTGGTCATTCAAACGAGTCACTTGTCTTTATAAATAATGTTGAAGCAAAGTGTATTTGTGACACCGGCTCTATGATAACGACAGTCTGTAAAGAGTTTTACAAAAAGTTAGATCCAAAACCAGAAATACATTGTGTTAGAGATTTGGTGGTTAATAAGCCTGACGGAAATGCATTACCGTACTCGGGATATAGAGAGGCTGTAGTAAAGGTTCCAGGATTGTCAAACCTGGATCTGCCTGTTCCAGTTTTGGTAGTACCGGACACAGAATATAATTTGGGTGTTCCAGTTATTATCGGTACTAATGTATTAAGGAATCTTAAAGGGCAGTCATCACATGATACCTTACCCCGACAGTGGAAAACGGCAGTAAATACTATAGTTGGTTCCTCTGTTGTTGGAAAAGTAAAAGCTAATAACAAGAAGGATATTATTTTACAGCCGTTTAAATCAAAAGTTATAACAGGTTTCATGAGAAAGATAGTTGATATTGACACCGTCGTTACTGAACCCTGTGGAGAAACGTCTTCAAGAATTGGTATATGTCCGAGAGTAGTGGAATTAAACAGACCAGGTATCCGTGCTAAGGTACCAGTCAAATGCTTCAACATGTTTGCCAAACCAGTTGTCATCAAACCAAAGTCTGTTATTTGCAGTCTGGAAGAAGTCAAAGTCCTCCGTCATTGGGATCCATCTAAAAAAAGATGAAACAGATAAATCAGAAAATATCAAAGACAGCAAAACAGAACAAGAGAAAATTGATAACTTTGTTAAAGAAATGAAAATAGATTTGTCTAATGTTCCAGTAACTCGTCTTCAGCAAGTGAAAGCCATGTTTTATCAGTGGAAATATATTTTCTCTTCGGGGCCACTTGATATAGGCAGGACTAATCTGGTTGAACACGAAATTCATCTTGAAGACACACGACCATTCAAGGAGCCTTATCGACCTATACCACCTGGTCTTATTGAAGAAGTTCGCGAACACATACAGGAAATGTTAGAAATAGGGGCCATCAGACCATCACAGAGTCCATTCTCCTCTAATGTGGTTATAGTGAGGAAGAAGGATGGGCAGATAAGATTCTGAATCGATTACAGAAAACTTAATGACAGAACTAGAAAGGATGCCTACGCTATTCCACGTATCGAAGATACTCTACATCTTTTATCTGGGTCGAAATTCTTTTCAAAATTAGACCTCAGAAGTGGATACTGGCAGGTTGAGCTTCGAGAAGAAGATAAACATAAGACCGCTTTTCAAGCCGGAAACCTAGGATTCTTCGAAGCAAATCGGATGCCCTTCGGACTTACCAACGCCCCCGCCACATTCCAACGCTTAATGGAAAGGTGCATGGGAAACCTCAATTTACGGGAATGCCTTATATATTTGGACGATATCATCATTTTTAGCTCAACCTTTGAAAAACAATTAGAACGATTGGAAGCTGTTTTCTAACGTCTGAAAAACAATAACCTGAAACTTAAGGCCTCCAAATGTGAATTTTTCAAGGACCAAGTCATTTACTTAGGACATCTTATTTCTAACAAGGGCATTGGAACTGATCCAGATAAAATCGCTGTTGTGGAGAAATTGCCAACTCCAAAAACTGTAAAGGAAGTAAGAAGTTTTCTTGGGTTCGCTGGCTACTACCGGAAGTTCATCAGAGGATTTTCAAAATAGCCAGACCACTAAACGACCTTTTAGTTGGAGATAGTCCGAAAAAACAGAAGGCAAAACTGTTGACTAGGAAGAAAATGAAGTTCAAGTGGGGTTCAAAACAACAGACTGCTTTTGATACAATCAAACAAGAACTTGCTACTGCTCCAGTGCTAGCATATGCAGATTATGATAAACCCTTTAAACTGCACACGGATGCATCAAACCTTGGACTTGGAGCCGTGCTATATCAAGAGGTTGAGGGAATCGATAGAGTTGTTGCTTTTGCGAGCCGAAGCCTCCGACCAGCTGAGAAAAACTACTCCGCTCACAAGCTCAAATTTCTTGCAATGAAATAGGCTGTGACGGAGAAGTTTCACGACTATCTATATGGTTCACAATGCATTGTTTACACTGACAACAATGCCCTAACCTACTCGCAGTCTTCGGCGAAGCTTGATGCAGCGGGTCAGCGTTGGATCGCCAGTCTTGCTAATTACAACCTACAAATTAAATATAGGAGTGGCAGAAAAAAAACGTCAACGCTGATGCATTATCACGACAATGCGGAGTGGAGGATTCTGTGAAAACAGAAGTAGTTAGAGCTCTTGCAATGGTAGCTCAGGTCGAAGTACCTCTTGTGGAAACAATCTGCAACCCAGCAGCAGAGGTACAACCAAACGATGTTCCAGATATTCCTGAAGAGTTGTTTATTCCGTCTAGTCTGTAATATAAGGACTGGTACAAAGCACAACACAACGACCACATTATAAAGGAAGTAATCAATCATCTGAGAAAAGGAACCAAACCGGCTTCTTCGACCTTTGGTTCTAAAGCAAAAGTAGTATCCGGTTACTTACGTGAATGGTCTAAGCTTGTACTTCAGCAAGGTGTTCTTTACAGAAAAGCTATTGTTTCCGGTTTTGAAAGGCTCCAACTGGTAATTCCCGCGCCGTTACGAGACGACGTATTTCATGCGCTTCACACTGATTTAGGTCACCAAGGACGAGATAGGACATTGTCCTTATTCAGGGAACGTTTCTTTTGGCCTGGACTGGAGTCGTTTGACGTGTCAAAAATAAGATCTTGTGACCGTTGCATCAGAAGAAGAGCTCGAAACAATAAGGCAGAACTCGCCAACATTACCTCCTCTTCCCAATGGAAATCTTTTGCATCAACTACCTCTCGCTAGAAAGATCCAAAGGTGGCTACGAAAATATTCTTGTTATGACAGACCATTTTAGTCGATATGCTTTAGCATTTCCCACCCGAAACCAGACTGCCAAAACAACAGCAAGAGTTATCTTTGAACAGGTTGTAATCCACTACGGATTCCCAGCACGCCTACACAGTGACCAGGGACAGTGTTTTGAGGCCCAAGTCATTAAAGAACTGTGCGCTATCGCTGGAATAGAAAAATCGAGAACCACACCATATCATCCGCAAGGGAATCCTGTCGAACGTTTTAATTCGACATTATTACAGATGTTGGGAACCCTTGAAGATAACCAGAAAAACAACTGGAAAGAACACGTCCCTACACTAGTCCATGCGTATAATTGCACCAAACATGACAGTACATGCTGCTCACCATATTATTTAATGTTTGGCCGCCATCCGCGGCTAGCTATAGATGCGTTTCTTGGGCTTCCAACTGACAACGAAAATTCAGCATCACATTCGGAGTATGTGAACAAGTTGAAAGAACGGCTTTTATACGCCTACGACATTGCTAAGAAAAGCTCAGAGCATGTTGGCAAAATCAACAAAGTCAACTATGATGTCAGAGCTAGACAGCTGAAATTAGTTACCGGAGATAGGGTTCTGGTGAGAAATGTTTCTATCCGTGGAAAGAACAAATTGGCTGATAAATGGGAGCTACACCCATACATAGTTGTAAGTCAGCCAAATACAGACATTCCTGTGCTCGAAGTTAAAAGAGAAGGGAATCGTTACAAAAAGACCAGAATTCTCCATAGAAATCTTTTGCTTCTATTCATGAGCACAACGGACTTTATTAACGACACAGACGCATTTAACGATGCTGTTGCTGACAAAATAGAAATACACAATTTCCGTAACACTGAAGGGAAATATTCAGATGACGAAAAAAGGGACGATACTTACCTTGAACCTCGTGTGGCTATTGACGATGTTGAAGCTGATCCGCGGGGTGCACCGAAACCTTCTAATGGAGGATCTAAAATCCCCAGGTATATTATCCCTCAGCGGAGACAAAGAAATGAAAATGAGTCTGATAGTTACGATTCAGAAGTAGATGTTCATAGCCCTGTGGGACTACAGTGAAAGAGGGTAAAGCCGAGGTGGATGAGAAATGATGACTGGATTATTGGATAACGTATCGGGTAAAACGAATTAGAATCCAGATTGATAGTTAAGATACGGACATTTAAGTGCTGATTCAAAACATTCGATGATTTTAAGTATGGGGATTTAATTTTAAAATAATGTGTAAATCTATGAAACATTACAGCGGATCTTTTCAAAGACATATGTAGTGTTTGAAAAGCAAAACTTTATGCATTCTTCAAGGGGTTACGTCATACGTGTATATTGAATTTGTTTTTGAAGAAGCATTGACATTTCATATTGTCTTGTATATTTTGTAATGTTGCTCAGAATTGTATTTAATTATATTGTAGGTAACAATATATTGTCCTAGAAAGGAGTCATTATATTTTTGATACATTTATGTTTAAAATTAACCTGCTCTAGGGAAAGTATACTGCAACGCCATTCAGTTGTTTTATACTTACCAGGCCTTCACTAGTAGTTATACTTACGTTTGTCTTATTTCAGTTTAACTTGCTCCGATGAAAGACGTTCTGAAATACCATTCAAATGTATTTACTTATTTACTAACCGGGTATTATATATCTATCATACTTACCTGATGTTCTTACTTCAGGGACGGTGAAAACGTAATGAGTAATATTGTTATTGTTTAAGTCGACATTAACAATTTATCTTATTTGTTTGTCAACTTACAGGTCCGCCTGTTCAAATACTGCACTTCCAATGACAATACTATATTTACATGTTATGATTTATACTTACCCGTTTCCAACAGATTTACCTGCATTGAGAAGGTGTACAACGTTGCCTGTTGCGTATATTTACCTGGCGCTATTTACACTGACTGACTGATTTTACAAGTAACATTTTACTTTATACGATATACTATACCATCAGGTAACTTTATAGACTTACCTGACAAAAGCAGTGTGCGTACCTGCTTTAGTGTATACTGTACTATATTATTGATAATGTAAATGTTGGGGAAAACATTTAAGCGAGAGGGGGGCAAATATGTCGCAGGTGCGATAATGTTCATCCATAATATCTTAAACATGCAGTGTAAATAAAAGAATATTATACTTACCTTGTTGTCATACTTCAGCTATTTTACTGTTCAATATACTTTCCATGGTAAATCAGCAGTATACCGTTACATACAGTTCCGGTTGACTAACGTGACTAACAATATCTATCCTTTCACCTTTCTCCTATTATCCCTTTATTATGCAAATTATAGTTACTGATGTTATCTATATTTTCGTCCAATGAAATCAATTGGATATATTTTGAAATGTATATGCAATTATGGTTTATGTAATCATATTTCAAGTAACTATATTTGTTTTGTATATCAATAAAGGGATTGTATTGTTTCCAGTACAAAAGATTGTTCATCCCCAGTCCCAGATACTCTATTCCTTACCGCTGAGACAGGTCAGCACCCTGTAAAGAGATGGATGTCTGACACCTCGGCGACACAAGCATTAATTGAACCTGCATCCCCGGTTTAAAGTCTAACGTGTTACAACTAGACTACCTTTCAAACGAGCGTATGCCATTTGCCTTATGCATCAGAAAAACTGAAAATAACCTTTTATTGTAAGCATGAACAGATAGAGGCTTTAAGAGATGTTTTCAATTTAGCAGACACCATTTGAATTATAAGAAAATCCAATATGGCGCCTACCGCATTATTTCCGATGTGACTTATTGAAGTCGCCCGAGGTGTACCAAATGCACGCGACTCTGTTTAATTAAGATCTGTATCAATTGCATATCGTCAGGAGATTCCGCTCGATTTATTTCTGGCAGTGTTATAGGCACTAAGTCATTTTACTATAACTTCTATATTAAAATATTCTCTACACTTATTCTCCAAAACCGCTTAGAGGATTTCATTGAAACTTCACAGGAATGTCTGTCACCAAGGCTTGTTGTGCATACCGTTAGGAGTTTTTGCTCGGATTATTTTTTGCAAAGTTATCGGCACTTAGTCATTTTTACTATAACTTCTATATTAAAATCTTCTCTACATTTCTTCTCCAAAACCGCTAGGAGGATTTCATTGAAACTTCACAGGAATGTTTGTTACCAAACCTTGTTGTTCATATCGTCAGGAATTTCTGCTCAGATAATTTTTGGCAGAGTTATGGGCACTTAGTCATTTTTACCATAACTTCTATATTAAAATCTTCTCTACACTTCTTCTCCAAAACCGCTAGGAGGATTTTATTGAAACTTCACAGGAATATTTGTCACTAAGGCTTGTTGTTTATACAGTCAGGAGTTTTTGCTAAGATAATTTTTGGCAGAGTTATGGGCACTTACTCATTTTTACTATAACTCCTATATTAAAATCTTGTCTAAGCTACATCGCCAAAACCGCTTGGGGGTTTTCATTATATATATAGAGCATCTGTAGGGGTTGGGAATAAAACAATATTGTTCGCATTCAAGGCCAAACTCACAGCTTTCTATTTCATTGAATAATAATATCTTCAACCTTCAGATAAGAATCTGAAGCAGAAAAACATTACTTTACCATTTACCTTCAGTTCATGCTTTATTTTCTGCCTGATCTCTTTTCCACAGGTAAATTCAATTACATATTTACACCAGTTTCATTTCTTAGCTACATTTCGGGGGCATATGTCAATTTCCAGTGACAGCTCTTGTTTTAAGCATTGTTTTCATACTTAAAATGAAGCTTTCACGTCAGAGTCCGAGAACGAGTTACATGTATTGTAGTATGACATTGCACAAACAGTAACTCTTTCGAAAAGGCGACCAAAAACAGAAAAAGAGTTGAATTTACAAAGAAAAGTACTAAACGAAGCATGTCTTAACACATCAATGTAAATTCAGATAATGGTTCATGGTCCAACATGGGTTGAGTTCTCCAGTGACTTCCCGCATTCCAAACTGCGCAAGTCCTTTTGTAATCCATATAGCAGTCATCAAGTGGGATTAATTTAAATTGAAATAACTTGACTCCTAATCGATGTTAAATAGATATGCATAAATTAAATGAAATTCATATGAACATAGAGAACAAAGAAATGTATGTTTGTCTTGCTAACCACGCATTATTGAATAAGAAGTTTTATTTACATTATAGATGCACAACTAAATTCCATGGTTTTACAAGCAAAGGAGTGTAACAAGAAAGTGAGGTAAGTACATCATCTATGTGCAAATGCTGTTGTTATTGTTATAATTACTGTTTTTGTTGTTTTAATTGTCAATAGACCAGACGAATATTTTCCATTTCCTAGCATTATCGATATTTCAGAATTATTTTTATCAATTGATATGAACTCTTGAGAACTCAGTTATGCAATACTTGGATTAGATTTTCACTTCTTTATGCTTTGATCAATTTGCCTATGTCGCTTTGTCAAAAACCCAAGAGACATGAAAAGTTGCTGAAAGTACATATTGGAATTGGAAAGGTTATTATTTTAGTGTAGGAGAAAACTTAGTATCGACAAATGACAAATAAAAATGCCCCCTTTTCAACTTAGAATTTTTTTTATAATTTTCAATATTTGTTATAACAGAACATATTTTTTCAGCCTTCAAAAGCTTCTTTACAGTGACAACCTACTACTGTAGTAGACAAGTTAAATAACTCTGTCATCTTCATTTCTAGAATTTTTCCCCCTTTTTTAACTCTGAACATCAATTTAAACAAGTTATTGTTGATACTTTACAGGTCACATTAAACATCATTCTAAAAAATTCTAACACTTTAAACCAAAGACGAAAGGGGTTTTCACAATATTGCATTTAAGTTAGCACTACATTTTGAAAGATTTCGCTACACTTAACATAGAGTAACATATTGTATTTTGTTTATATTTTATTATTTTGATAACAATTATTGAACACAAAAGTACTTGCTATAAAACTTCTCCGTACAAAACGACTATTTTTTTAATCAAATATTCGTTATACGTTACTACGCTTAATACTTACTTAAAGCAAAACTAAATAAAAACATATTGACTTTTCTGCCACAGAATATATCTAAAGAGTATTTATCCAAACATTACATACTAGTATTCGTCTGCACAAGTTATAAATTACGTTGTATAGAAAATATACCTTTCTTTGTATTATCCCAATACACTTTAAAGGAACATTTTGCCAGAATGTATCGTCAGTCATGTCTACAATCTGTTAAACAAATGATGTTACAGTCAGCATTAAGTTAATTCTTAAATATTTATCTGGAGAGCAAAATAGTTTTCCCTGAAGACAAGGGAGACTCGTACTACATAATATTATTCGAATAAAATGTCAGTTACATTAAAAGTTTTCTAAAACTAACAGACTTATAAAGAACAATTAACTTTTATGCTAGTTATAAGACGACAAAGAATCATGTGTGGACAGGTACTAACATAGAAGTAATCAAAACGATTGTTTCCATAACATCATGGGACGTTCCGATAAAAGATTTGTTAACACTAGTCGTATGAAGCAGATAAAAATAACAATAACAAGTATTAGCATTTCCAAAAATGCTTGAAATCGCCGTTCAGCCATGCATTTCGTCTTATCCATAGATGAATGTATTTCATGTTCTTCATTCATTAATTTGATAATCTTACAACATGCTTTGCACTGAAAAGCGAAGTTATATTTGATAATTTTCACACAGAAATTATAAAGTATATGAAATATACATTGTAATTTTTATTGTAGCTGGACTATTTTTGAAAGCGGACGATTTGGTTTCTTTATGAAAACATCCCAATATCTTTATACATCGTGTTAAAATTTGCAGCATTAAAACCTTGTAAATATTGCTTTGTTGTAAACCAGTCTACGCATAATTAATTGACTATTTGCGTAGTTTTTTAACTTTATTTATTACTAAAAAATGTATTCTTAACAAAAGCTAGATACAGTTCTTCAATTATTCCATACGAATATTATATGTTCAATTTAAACAGAATAAATTTTAGGTAAAAAATACGATATTGCCCTGATCCTAATCAAGCATATATAAAACACGGAAAAATCCTGATCAAACTCCTCGCACCGGTCACGTCACGCTTTGCTACTTTTAATGTACTAATCAGGGGAAGTAACCCCTGCGGGTAGTTTAGAATCCCCCTGATTAGAATCGCCCGGAAGCAAGCATTTTATTTTTTTCTTTAAGTGCAAGTTTTGGAAAAAACAAGCAAACCATACTCTTATTTAGACTACATTCTTTAGTTAAAAATGACATGTAGCAAAAAAATATTGCGATTATCCTGTATTTATCCTACACGAGCCTGAAGACTGCTACTGAGATCGTACATTGATGATGGTATTTTTCAGTTGTAAGAATAAGTAACCCGACAAACATGGCGGTTGGGCGAGTCCATTTACGCATCCCTTGCTGAAGAATTTTTACGTCCATTTTGTTATCATGTGATATGAAATGCTTTGCTTTGATTGGCTAAAGGCAGGCGGTGAACAGGCAAAATTGTTCAAATCTTGTTAATTGTATATATCGCCGTCCAGGAACGGCGATAATAATAGAAACCAGCCGTGGATTCAGCCACAGGCTTCAGGGCTGCAGCCCCCTCCCCCACCCATTTCGGCCCAAAGATACGTTTTCCAGCTGGGCTGGTATATTTTAATGCATTTATGGTTCGTAGTGTATTCCGTTATCAAAGCAGTTAATTGCTATCATCCGATTGTTAATTGCTATCATCCAGTTGTTAATCTCTTGCCTGGGGTTGTTTGGTACTCTGTGCTATAATGAATGCAACAAAAGGCCCAAAATACACCGCCCCTGGAAACACTACATTTTGCCTTATTTTGAGAAATTTTAGATACTTTTAAGATCTAAATGGATTATGTAGACTTTTCAACTGAGCTGAAAGTGCAATTACATAAAGTTACTTGACAGAATACACTATTGAGACACGCTAATGTTGATTTATTAGCAAGATTTAGAGACTCTGCAGGGCGGGGGGGTGTGATATTGATAACTGTTGACCAATGCCTTTGCACATGACACATGAGAAAGAAATATATTTGTATAGCGTAACCAAATTTTAACTGATATCTAAAGAACTTAAAATGAATGTTTGGCATATTGTTTCTAAACGCACTTACATCAGTGCATTTATCACTTCAAAAGGAGGTCGATGCATTCCAAGACGTAAAACGAAAACAGATGTCCTCACGTCATCGTAATCGTAATATCAGAGGAACTCAAGATAGCGCTAGATTTCTTGACGCGATTGTTTATACATTCTCTTAAAACTGAACAGTTCATCCATATACTAAAAGCTATGCTTGTTTCTGATTACTTTAAGCAAAAACTTTATCTTATAACAGAGTATGGTTGTTATATGTTAGAATGCTATACATGCTTTACTTTTGTTGTACCAATTTATATAAAATATATATTTTCCATGAATGCAAAATGGTTTAACATAGACAATATGTGAAATAAGATTATTGAGTTAACATTGATCACGGTATAGCAATTGTTCTTTAAAGGCAGAATATGTGTTAAAGCATAGTTACAGAGAGGTGTTAAATTGTAAGGGTTCATTAATCTCTCAAACTTCTACAATGTTGGTCCAGAGACACTATATACCAGAGTTAAACCCGCTTGGATGCGATCAGATGATTTGAAGTTATAGAAACTGCCTCATTGTATATTGTTTTCTTTGTATTCAGTACTACATTCTTTAATAATTTTATCATGTGTTTTATTTTGTAGGACGTCATAATACTAGTTTTATGCATTGTTCCTAGTTTTTAGTAATGTATGTTGCGTTATCATTTTTATGCATTTTGTGTCTGCCTCAAATCATTGATTTATTTACTTTACAGTACACAAGTGTCTTGTTGACGTTTCAACAGTATATTTTTTTTGCGAATTTTTGACAGAATTGTTGAACCGGAAGTTGTTTTCTTACGGAAATGAAACAATGTTGTAAGGACTTACTATGAGTGCTTGTGCGACACTTAAAGTTTAATCATTTAGAGCCTTACAGTAGAGTAGTTTAGTAACCTTACAGGCTAGACTGACTTGCTTCAATTTGCATTTCTGCTCTAATCTGTTATATTTGGATTCATTTGAATGTCGGGACGACATTCCCAGAAGAGGGGGAGTATGTCACGGGGTCCAAATCCACATGATGTTTGTTTGTCTATATTTGTACATTTTGTACCCGCGTCTGTATATATATATATATATATATATATATATATATATATATATATATATATATATATGTCATGTTTGTTTGCATCTTTCCATGTTTCATTTTTATGGTTCGTCGTTGTACTTGTGAAATGCGCACTTGATGAAATATTTAGTTGAGTAAACGGCTCGCGCCAATCTCTGCTTCTTATCGATTTAATTTTTATCAAGGGTTATGTTTTGTGCCTTTGCAGGCCAAAACCCGTCTACGTTCAAAAAGGACCATACGACAGGAATATTGTCATGTTCACGTGTTACAATTGTTTTCTCACGAGAAGTAAGTCTGAATCTGTAAGTGGTGTTCTGCCTTTGTTTGCAGTTACAAAATAATTCGATTCGTTCAGTTGTCGAAACAAATCAATTTCAACTGATAACTCTTAACAAATTTGGTTTTCGGACATCCTTTAAACAAGTGCACGTAAAGTTCGATTTCATTAAATGTTTCGTACAATAAAATAAGAAAAGCTAATTGCAACAATAAAAACTAAAAGCCTTTTAACAGCGTTTTATTGATTGCTTTAAAGGTCAGTGTAAAAACAGCGGACGTGAGACAGTTTTCATTTTGAAGTAAATATATTTCTCACTTTTTGTCAATGAAAACAATCAAAACATACAAAAGTTTTTTTTTAGTTTTTATTTTAGTGTTTATCTAATACTTTAAGATTCCTGTTTGTTCAGATCTATTTATTTTATTGATTCTAGATACATTTAATATATATATATATAACATGTAATTGCAGATTTCCCTACGGAAATGGAAATGAGTAAATTGCGTAGTATAAAAACTAGAAATATTTCAGTCCTAACTGACTATTAATGGAGTGATCTGTCAAGAAGTAATTATTTGGGAAATAATGCACCGTTCAACTTTTTATAGCATAATTATGTAACCTTTCTATCTGTGCAGATAAATTGCTCTTCTTGACCAAGCCAAATTCAAAATACTTTCGAAGCCATGTTTATGTTTATCAAAAGACGGTGTATGTCGTTTGTTCGTCAGAACATTTCCAGGCTAGTTCATAGCAAAGATGCTCATGTTTTCCATTTATTCTAGTCGGCTGAAATCAAACTTACTTTTGGCCCTTTCGTTTTAGGGCAACATTGTTTCCCGGCTATTTTTTTTGAAAGAAATTTCTTGAATTCTGTCAAATTTTGTACCAAGCTACAAAAGTGGTAGAAGTTGCTAAAATGTTCAAGTGTTTCGGTCGGAAGAATTTTCACATGGTTATGGCCCTTGTTTTCCATGCTATTTCTTAGAAATCTGCGACTTGAAAGTCTAAGACATTGTGTAAAATGAGTTCAACTTTGAAAGAATGTTACAGGAAATTGATACAAAAATACTTAATACTGAAAGCAGCTGCAGGATCTGAAACTTTTAGGGATTTAACAGAACTTTCTTGCATTCGTCACCATTAAGTCTAAGAAAGTACTGCTTTAACAGTTTTGCCGATTTCTTTAAGAAATTGTCATGATTTTATTTTTGTTTTTGTTTTTTCAGAAGTAAGCTTAAGTGTGCTTCGATTTAAATAACTCCTCAATAATCGAAGGTTTTGTAAGGACACTTTATTAAAGACATATGTCACAAAAATGGGCAGTAGTTGCGCAAATTGAGACAGAAATACTCCAAGATATTTGCTGGTGTGGCCTCCATTTTATTACATGACAGTTATATTAGTTTTATTGCAAAACAAGTCCTTTTATATATTTATAGAATGTACTCTCTGGTGAATCAGTACATCGTTATGAAAGAAAATGTCGGTGAGTTAATTTTTAAGTATTAGGACCTCGTTGAGAAACCTTCATACAGAATGTTTCACCATTTGATTAAATATTTCACTCTGGGTTGCGAGGTAATCTATATAACCAGTAGCTTCAAAAAGTCCACAGTTTGAGGTCACTTCCATACTAAGTAATTTTGGATATCTGTTTGTTGTTAGCCGTAAATGTCAAATCCCTTGAGAAGATGTACACATTGTAATAATTCAAGGATGCACGTGCTGAAACACTTTTATCAATCAGGTAAACTAATTATCATATAATCTAAATGATGATGGTGACGAACAAACTGAAAATAAACTGAAAATAAACTATAATACAACTTTACACTAAACATAGCTGTAGACTATATGTTTGTCATAGAGAAGAACTAAAAATCCTACAGGGTTATTATCTATTAAGTCCATGGTTATCTCCCCTATAAAATTGAAAAAAATGAAAATTAAATGAATTGGTTGTTTTTATCATTAATTTTCATCACTGTTTTCTCTTTTAACACAACAGTACTTATGGCACTTAATTAATATATATATAAGGTCACACTGTGGATATTATAAAATGTTGTAAATTATATCAACACTCCTTACGACTGCACAGTATAAGATTGCACATATTTTTGTCGTCATGAAAGTTTTATTTCAGAATGTGCATTTTACTCCATTTATACAGTATATCACGTGATCGACAGTGTTCTTATGTTTGTATATCTCGCGTAATGTTCCGGAGTATTTCTATTTCAACTTGCGAAACTATTGCCAATTTTCGTAACATACGTCTTTAATTAAGAAGTATTTCATCCCAATAAATTACGTTTTATATTATATCGTAACGTACTTAAGCTGACTTCTGAAAGTACAAATTCGTGGCATTTTTTATTAAGCAATCGACAAAAGCGTTAAAGCAATACTTTCTTAGTTTTTTAATAGTGACGAACATAAGAAAGTTGTGTATATTCTTATATAAGTGTGGGTACCAGCAGTTAGTCTCAGTATTTAACACATTTGTATGACTTACAACAAAACAGTAGCATATTCAGTCAAAATTTATTGTAATATTCTTATAAAGTTAAATACAATTTACTGAAAGTCTTGGACTTTCAAGTCACTGGCATAAACTGGAAATAACAATTAAACGGGGCCATGACAATGAGAAAATCCTTTCGGTCGAAACTAGATAATAATATAAGCAACTCCTTCTGTTTCTATAGCTTGATGTTGACTGAATGCAAGCCGTTTGTTTCTGAGAAAAAGCCGGAAACAACGTTATTCTGTCCATGCCTAGGTGTAAATCCAGACAACGGAAATATTCCTAGAACATCTTCGCTTGCAACTGAAGCTTTACAAAATTAACTTCTGAATTCAAGCCATGACCCCCCCCCCCCCCCCCCCCCCACTGAAAAATTTGCCCGGAACTGACTTACGATTAGAAGGCAGCATAATGTATAATTATATGCATCCTTTTTCTGTATGCATAAAAAGGCAATGTTGCTTTGGTAAAGAAAAGCAATTTATCAGCACAGATAGAAAGTTTTTATGTTTATGGTTTATACAGTTGCACAATGGATTATTTTTTAAATAATTTATCAAATTACTAAATTGACAGTAAATTTGGACTTGAATATTTCTATTTTCATACCTATGCAATTAACTCATTTTCATTTCCTTGGGAAAACCTGCAGTTACATCTTCAAAACATATATCTAGTAATATCTTATACAGTTTTGCATATTCAATTCAAAATTCCTCTGTGAACCCTGTGGTTATGATAAACTGCCGTTTGCACCAAAAGAGTCACGTAACTTAACCAGTCACTCGTTTTTTTCAATTCTAAGTCACGTAAAGACATAATCAGCTTGCAATTTAGGTGACACATCAGATTGCAGTCTATGTGAGACATCAGCTTGCACTCTATGTGAGACATCAGCTTGCACTCTAGGTGAGACATCAGCTTGCAGTCTAGGTGAGACATCAGCTTGCATTTGCAGTGAAATTGTTAAAAACTGGTTGCATATTTGTAGGCATGCTTAGCTAATATATAAATCATAGTGTAATGTTAAACCAGAAAAATAATATAGAAAATGCATAATTGCCCGATTCAATACATTGTGATGACTCCTGATCTTCGATTTTCTGTTGCATTTCAGAATCTTGGTCAACAACAGTATCAGCAGTCTGAATATTTTGCTGTCGGTTGACAGATGCAAATCTATGTAATAAATTTGTTGATGAGGACTTCGACCCAGACTGCAATGGAAAGGTGGAATGAAGATTTAAATTTTAGATATTTAAATTACTTTGACTATGAAAGAACACATTGAAAAGTCTTAGATTTAAAAAAAAATCTTTATATGTTTTATGACTAAAAGTAATACAAATTATTCATTGTTGATAACATCTGCCAGGTATCGTTTTATTCTTTTTTCTGTGCAGATACTTTGAACTGCGTCACCTTTCCGTATATAACAACCTAACAAACAAAACATGTAAGACCGGTACGACGCTGATTTGGTACACAACCACGTGAAAATTGGAACCCTGGAATTATTACTCACAATGTCAACTTAAACTTGTCTTTCACTTTGCTCCATTTATCGTATAATAACACAAGCACTACAATTAAACTATTATCAGACCCTGTTTATTTTCTTTAACTGATATTTTTTATGTAGAATTACACAACCGCTTTTTTTAAAATGCAGCCCTGGAATTTTTTCACAATGTCTACTTACATCTTGGTTTTCACCTTGCTCCATTCACTTCATCAAGACTCAATTAAGACTCTGTTAATCATCTGTTTTAATGTAAAATTGCACGACCGCCATTTTTAAAGGGCAAAAAATAACTCCATCCGGAAGAATCTCGGAAGGATTGTCATCACTGTCGATCGGACACCCACCTTTCAAATTGTCAAAAATCATTTAAAGACAATCATTTTCTAGAATTACGTCTTTAATATTTGGATACAAATATGTTTCGTACTTTAAAACCCTGTAAGTAACATAGCTTAAGCCAACGTTATTCAATCAGTTTGTTTACAGATGTTTTACGGAAATCGACGATTATGACCGAAAGTAAATTAATTCCACTAACGTCATCCCTTATCCCAAATAGGTTTATTTTAATTTTCGCTTTTTTCTTTAGTTTAACTGTAAATCAGCGTGAGAGTTGGTACTATTTGTAAGTCAGAAAACAAAAATCGGCAAAGACTTACGCCGCGGCGCCTCCAGGCGGCATTTGCATAGCTTATTAAGGCTTTTAGTTCTTTTGATTTTGTTTTTATTTTGCAACAAAGTGGAAAAATACGTAAGTTAGCATAACAAAGTGATGCATTTCAATGCATCCAGTACAAACTTTTCACATATATGATATACCAAAACCTTGCTACCTAAAGGTGTGCTTTTTTTCTAAAAATATTTCTGATTTTTTCTGAAAAAAAAATAGAAAAATAGTAAGCTTGTAGTGAGAACAACTTGCAGATCCATAAAAGAAATTAATTTAAAGTCATCTGCATACTTCTGGGCACGCAGCTTATTATTTCTGTTTACCAGTATATAATGTTTTAACAAACACAAGAGCCGGTCGAACCGGGTGTTTCTTCCCGAATAGGTTTTGGACACAGAATTATGTGTCCATAAAGTCTTTGCCAAATTCAGCTTGAAGATATTTTATTATTGGTAGTTGCTCAAAAAGGTTAAAACTGTTTAAACATGCAATGAAGAATGTAAGACAGTTACCATTTTATTCTTTTTCTATCAACTCAGACAGTGGCAGTCCTATCCAGACAGTGTCATGGTCACTGAAGTAGGCTGGTGACAGGTAAACCAGAGGTTTTTGATACCTCTTGTAGTTTCAGAGTTATGTCCCGGGCAAAGTTCAAAGTGTGAAAATAAACAAAGGACAATAACTCAAAAAATATGCAATGCAGAGTTATGGTTTTATGCACTGTACTTTTACTCAATAAGATCTATCTATCTACAAAGTTTCTTGTTGATTCTTCTTGTAGTTTCAGAGTTATGTCCCGGACAAGAAAATTCGGACGGATACGGGCGGACATAGCGGCGACCATATGCTCTCATTTCGGGGAGCATAAAATTCCTTGTTCAATAACAAGTCATACAGCTTTTTGCACTTTGTAATGAGATTGTATCCTACAGTCTTTACAGTTTCAGTTTCAATTGTTTTCATTTATGCATCATTGACTTCGAGAGTGCATCATGTACGTAAACAACATTGGCATTATCAGAGGGAGACACCTTTCTTTTGCTGGATTCTAAAGTCGGTTGTACTAAGGCCATAAAATTGTTATGTAATCTTTTCTTGTGTAGCTATTGTTACGTAACCTTTTCTTGTGCAGTTATTGTTACGTAACCTTTTCTTGTGCAGTTATTGTTACGTAACCTTTTCTTGTGCAGTTATTGTTACGTAACCTTTTCGTGTACAGTTATTGTAAATATAAATTTGGAATTATAAACACGTTATCGGCCGCAATTTGTTTTGATTATCAAGTTGGACAAAGGTTTGGTTTGAAAGTGACACTGATTTAAACTTTGTGCAGTTCTACATGATTTTTATTGTACAAGCTGTCACAACTTAAAAAAAAGCATAAAGGATACAACTTAGCCCCCATTTTATATGTCTTAAATGTTTATTTTTGAGAGATATGCGGTTTTTATGAAAGCCATTAAACAGAAATAGAAAGCAGAACTACAAACGCATGAAATTTAATTACATAAACAACCTTAAAAAACGTGTCTGCATCTGATAGGCAATGTTCAAATACATTCTGATTTTGAAAGAATTTCAATCATCTTTCTATTTATGAAATTACTTCAAGGTGAATTTGATAAACCTACGGTAGAATGTTGTATCTGGTTCACGTGACAAGGAGCACAGAAAACAGAAATGTTATCTAAATAATCAAAGAAAGCATCTTCTTGCATATCAGGCAGGATTTTCTACTGTGATATGCAAGAAATGGGCGGCAGAGCCTCGTTACCGCCTTAAACAGTTTACCTTCGAGCTGGATATTCCCGTTTGTACCGGCAACATGTGTAAGATTGTAAAAGTATTTACAACGGATAGTTCAATACCTGAACAATTTTCTGACCTTTGGACCGTCTTATGACTAGACAGTCCATTTATAAGCACCTTTAAATCAAGTTTTGTGGCAGTTTACGTTTTCATTGGGTCGTAGATGTAGTTAAATTTGAATATTGCATTTTCAATATGTTGATATAATATTTGATATTATTTATCCTGACACGTATGAAATTAATTACGTATTTATCATTAATTTTTGTACGGGAAATTGGCTTCGTCAAAAAATTTACATTTTAGACCGACCTTCAGCAAAACATAGTAAGTGCAGTTCACAATAATTCAAGCAATAGTTAGGAAGGGTTTTTAAGGCCTTCAAGAAAATGAATATTTACAGTATTTTTCTCGTTTTCTTTTTCTTCTTTCCTTATTCTGGTTTGATTTCATTTTTGTGTTTCTTCTATTTGAAAATGATATTTGGTTAAAGCGGTGTAGATTTACTAAGAGAGCTAAATATGTATTTTATTGTTTTAAACGTAAATATTACAGCTTACTGGTAAATTATAAGTAATTTTTATTCATGGCCAAACCTTGTAAACCAAACCTTGTGTCATGCATTTACTCATCGTCAGAAACCCAAGTTTAATCCACATTGTTCATCGACCATGAGAATATTGGTTGCAAACGTGTTTATGCAAAATTGTCAAGGTTAACTACATCGTGGGATTCTAGTCAACAAAATGAAATGTGTTTGTGAAATTTCGACAATGTCTTGATATTATAAAATGTTTTAAAGCATTGAGATTAAAAGAAATAAACTCCAGTTCAGAGCCTCTTTGGAAAAAAAACTTCTCCTTGTACAGCAAATTGTAAACATCTGGAAGAAAAAATAATCGAACATAATCTAAAATCCACAAAATGACCATTGCATTTAGATTTTACAGTAAAACCATGTATATCTCTATGTTTTGAAGTTTGTTTACCGTCGGCACTAGTTGCCGAATGACCCCTCTATAGAGTTTTGTTATAATCGGTTATGGAGATAGGGCAAGATTCATGTGATATTCTGTTCCGGAAATATTCTAGATCAGCTGTTATATTAACGTCTCTTACAAAGTAGTATTAAAGGACGAGCAGGGTTGAAGTGTGTATGGCTCGAACCCTTGAATATATTTCCTACGCGTTACCAACAGAGCACTGATCCACCCCTTCACAAACATAACCATGTGCTTTATTAAACAGTACTAGTGCTTGCAGATATCAAAGCATTTTTGTAACAACTTTTCTTAGAAAGTATCATGGCTCTACCGTTTGGAGTTACACGCGACACAACAGGTCTATGTACGGACAGCATGACAATGGAATGAACGGACAAGGGTAAATCCATATGTACCCCCGCCTCCCTCACTCCCCCAAATTGGTGGGCATAAAAAGTTAAAACACTGACTAAAATTAATAATAAATAAGTCGTTCTACAGGTCTAAAATGAGAAAATTACTTAAATGATTCATTTTTAGACGTATTGAAAAGAGAAATGAATGTTACTTTTTAAAAAACTGTTACTATGTTTAACTGATGTACATTTTGTTCTCTACACCCAGATTTAATAACAGACTCGCAAAGTGAAACTGCTAGCTGTTTACCAGTAACTGGACACGTGACAATTAACACGTTGTTTTCGGCTGTTATCCCGGCTTTTTAAATCGCACTTTCTGACACCAGGGAAGCAAAATATCTAAAACAAGTCGAAGGGTCCAAGTTTAAAAATGAAGAAACAATTCTGTTTAGATCTACAAAATGTGAATATCCTTGATTTCTTTTGATTCATTAATAACTCAGTTAATAAAGGTATAATAAAGCTATGAATTGTTATTATTTGGTTTTAACTGATTTTGCTGACATTATTAGTTTTGGCTGTACTATAATAATATTCAAAGTAAATTCAGTCTGAAGGTTAACGCCAAACATTTGTAAGGCTTATTGTGATTGAAAGGCAGCTAACATATAGAACATGAATTAACTACTTATTTCTGTTTTCGTAATCAGGAATATAATTGCTGATGGATGGGTTGGAGTAAATTCACCGTGATAAATTGTTCTTGTTTGTTCTTATGATAACCTATCAGGGCATGTGTGAGGTTGGTGCACCCTAGAAGCTGGTTTAAACCCTCAGTTGACAAATGTTTTGACACTGACCGTTCCTAGGCGGTAACCCCTCGGGTTAATTGTTTGTGTTGTCTTTTTTAATTGATCTCTTAATGAATGTATGCTATCATTTCCTCTAGTTTTGACTGTGTAGCAAGGCTGTATTTTTAACTATGGGTTTTCCTGATATGAGTTTTTTTCAATGTTTTATAGTAATGCATAGAAACATATCGAAATATAATATCTTCACATGACTGTTAGTGTTGCGTAAAAACAGATTACTCTAAAAACAATTTTTGTGCGTGAAATATAATTAATTTCCGATTAATTATGGAAATAATGCAAAACAAATTGATATTTTCTGCTCAAAGAAAGCCTTAAATGCATAATTTATAATTTTGTCTCACATTCGTCACACTTCTACAGTTTTAATATTTCGATTCAAGATTTATATAATGTTGAATTCATATGAAAATAGTAGGGAAGTCCTTTATTACGTTCGAGATTTAAACAAGATTGCTAGAAATATTTCAAAACTCATTCAAACAGCTAATCTCGTGTTTGCTGATTTCTACAATTTAACTGCATCCATGATTAACATCAAATTCATCATTCAGGTAAAGAAGTATTTAATAAACATGTTTTGCATTTTTATCAGCCGCCACATTTTTGCCAACCTTCAAAACTTTACTTGTATCTCTTATCAGTAACTTGTCACTATTAATAGATTTCAAAACAATAACATTCAACGTTCCTATATGTACCCATGGCGGATAAACTTGACAGTAGCCTTATTTGAAACACTTTAAAGATAGGTTTTCAATATTTTTAGTAAATTATTTCTAAATGCTTAGATGTGACAGGATAAATAGAATACTAGGATAGTGTCTTAATTGAGAAAGTTTATCTGAGATACTAACCTATTATTCTCTATAAATTGGTCAACTGGTAGTAGAATATTAATACGATAAAGAAATATCGCCACATGTCGGAACTGTTCGTAAATTTTACAAAACACATTTGGCTTCGGTCGTGAAAAAAATGAAATCTTAACTTAACATAGAAATGTTTTGATTTTCTTCAATGTAAAATTCAATAAAAACAAAGTACTATTTCCATTCCTATAAATTGATATAATGTTTTGGTAAACTGACAAATACTAGAACAACCCAAATTGTTCTTTTGCCTCGTAATTTTGTCTCTTCTTTGAGACTTTATCCTTGTCAAGATGGGACCCTTTGGAAATACGCGATGGCCAAGGACGAAACATCAAGAAGAAAATTTGTGCAACAAAGCAAATATAAAATCTAGACCAGTATTGTCATTGACACTTAAATCAACGAGTCTGTGCTTGTAATGAATTATAGAAGAGTGCACATCAGTGCCTTTCAGTACACAACAGCAATTATTATTATTGTTTGTCTTTAGATATCTGCTCAAGTTTTTGATTTAATACACATTGTAGATTTTGTCTTGAAGAAATCTAAGAATTTGATTTCCTTTTTTCATTGAGCAGATCAAATAATACATGCAGACAAGTTTGTCTAACTTTGTCACATATACATTTACAGACGCGAGTTGAAAAAAAATTGTAAAGCAGTACTGAGTATTCTATGAAAAAAATGCCTCTTGTCTGAAGTTTCTTGTAAATCTAAGTGATATATGTAATAGCATCATATGTTTCTTAATGCAATCAATTCAAAACAATATCAGACTAAACAGTTTCGAAATAAAGTCCACATTGTTATTCATTTGCAATAGTTTAAAGATACTTTATTAGAAAATGAAAATATTTAGAATTTCCAAAAAAAAAAATTGTTTGCTTTAGAACTGTTCTGTGTAACAATATTTTTAGCAGAAAATATATATTCACCGAAATAAAACTTAGTCTGTGCCAAAAAATGCACGCAGGACACTTTGTGAAATGACGCAATTCTATAATGAGTCAGAAGAAGAAAGTAGGGTGCAGTTTATATTCCGTGGGTATGACTTTCCACACAAGGCAGGCATGGATGTAGGTGCAGTTTATATTCTGTGGGTATGACTTTCCACACAAGGCAGGCATGGAAGCAGATGCAGTTTATATTCTGTGGGTATGAGTTTCTACACAAGGCAGGCATGGATGCAGATGCAGTTTATATTCTGTTGGTATGACTTTGCACACAAGGCAGGCATGGATGTAGGAGCAGTTTATATTCTGTTTGTATGACTTTGCACACAAGGCAGGCATGGATGTAGGAGCAGTTTATATTCTGTGGGTATGACTTTTTACACAAGGCAGGCATGGATGCTGGTGCAGTTTATATTCTGTGGGTATGACTTTCTACACAAGGCAGGCATGGATGTAGGAGCAGTTTATATTCTGTGGGTATGACTTTTTACACAAGGCAGGCATGGATGCTGGTGCAGTTTATATTCTGTTGGTATGACTTTTTACACAAGGCAGGCATGGATGCTGGTGCAGTTTATATTCTGTGGGTATGACTTTCCACACAAGGCAGGCATGGATGCAGATGCAGTTTATATTCCGTGGGTATGACTTTCTACACAAGGCAGGCATGGATGTAGGAGCAGTTTATATTCTGTGGGTATGACTTTCTACACAAGGCAGGCATGGATGAAGGTGCAGTTTATATTCTGTGGGTATGACTTTCCACACAAGGCAGGCATGGAAGCTGGTGCAGTTTATATTCTGTGGGTATGAGTTTCTACACAAGGCAGGCATGGATGCAGATGCAGTTTATATTCTGTTGGTATGACTTTGCACACAAGGCAGGCATCGATGCAGGTGCAGTTTATATTCTGTGGATATGACTTTTCACACAAGGCAGGCATGGAAGCAGGTGCAGTTTATATTCTGTGGGTATGAGTTTCTACACAAGGCAGGCATCGATGCAGGTGCAGTTTATATTCTGTGGATATGACTTTCCACACAAGGCAGGCATGGAAGCAGGTGCAGTTTATATTCTGTGGGTATGACATTCCACACAAGGCAGGCATGGATGCAGGTGCAGTTTATATTCTGTAGATATGATTTTCCACACAAGGCAGGCATGGAGGCAGGTGCAGTTTATATTCTGTGGGTATGACTTTCCACGCAAGGCAGGCATGGAGGCAGGTGCAGTTTATATTCTGTGGGTATGACTTTTCACATAAGGATGGCATGGAGGCAGGTGTAGTTTATATTCTGTGGGTATGACTTTTCACATAAGGCAGGCATGGAGGCAGGTGCAGTTTATATTCTGTGGTTATGACTTTCCACACGAGGCAGGCATGGAAGCAGGTGCAGTTTATATTCTGTGGGTATGTCTTTCCACACAAGGCAGGCATGGAGGCAGGTGCAGTTTATATTCTGTGGTTATGACTTTCCACGCAAGGCAGGCATGGAAGCAGGTGCAGTTTAAATTCTGTGGGTATGACTTTTCACACAAGGCAGGCATGGAAGCAGGTGCAGTTTATATTCTGTGGGTATGAGTTTCTACACAAGGCAGGCATGGATGCAGATGCAGTTTATATTCTGTTGGTATGACTTTGCACACAAGGCAGGCATCGATGCAGGTGCAGTTTATATTCTGTGGATATGACTTTCCACACAAGGCAGGCATGGAAGCAGGTGCAGTTTATATTCTGTGGGTATGAGTTTCTACACAAGGCAGGCATCGATGCAGGTGCAGTTTATATTCTGTGGATATGACTTTCCACACAAGGCAGGCATGGAAGCAGGTGCTGTTTTTATTCTGTGGGTATGACTTTCCACACAAGGCAGGCATGGATGCAGGTGCAGTTTATATTCTGTAGATATGATTTTCCACACAAGGCAGGCATGGAGGCAGGTGCAGTTTATATTCTGTGGGTATGACTTTCCACACGAGGCAGGCATGGAAGCAGGTGCAGTTTATATTCTGTGGGTATGTCTTTCCACACAAGGCAGGCATGGAGGCAGGTGCAGTTTATATTCTGTGGTTATGACTTTCCACGCAAGGCAGGCATGGAAGCAGGTGCAGTTTAAATTCTGTGGGTATGACTTTTCACACAAGGCAGGCATGGAAGCAGGTGCAGTTTATATCCTGTGGTTATGAGTTTCTACACAAGGCAGGCATGGATGCAGATGCAGTTTATATTCCGTGGGTATGACTTTCTACACAAGGCAGGCATGAATGCAGATGCAGTTTATATTCTGTGGGTATGACTTTCAACACAAGGCGGGTTGGATGCAGGTGCAGTTTATATTCTGTGGGTATGACTTTCCACACAAGGCGGGCATGGATGCAGGTGCAGTTTATATTCTGTGGGTAAGACTTTCTACACAAGGCAGGCATGGAGGCAGGTGCAGTTTATATTTTGTGGGTAGGACTTTCCACACAAGGCACGCATGGGTGCAGGTGCAGTTTATATTCTGTGGATATGACTTTCCACACAAGGCAGGCATGGATGCAGGTGCACTTTATATTCTGTGGATATCACTTTCCACACAAGGCAGGCATGGATGCAGGTGCACTTTATATTCTGTGGATATCACTTTCCACACAAGGCAGGCATGGATGCAGGTGCACTTTATATTCTGTGGATATCACTTTCCACACAAGGCAGGCATGGATTCAGGTGCAGTTAATATTCTGTGGGTATGACTTTCCACACAAGGCAGGCATGGATGCAGGTGCAGTTTATATTCTGTGGGTATGACTTTCCACACAAGGCAGGCATGGATGCAGGTGCACTTTATATTCTGTGGATATCACTTTTCACACGAGGCAGGCATGGATTCAGGTGCAGTTAATATTCTGTGGGTATGACTTCACACACAATGCAGACATGGATGCCAAGCAGCAGGGAAAGTATGTACCTACTGCAAAAAGAGAAACATTTATGAAAGTGTGAAATAAATGTAAATATCAAATTAGACGTGTTTTATTTATGTTGTCATGTGAAACATAATTCAGTTTAGTCAAAGAGACCATAAATTCAAGTTTAAATAAATGGTCATCCAGTTAAGGTGCTCATGAAGACATTCTTGTCAATGAACATCATAGATAAACAGAAATACAATAAGCTCAAAGTCAAAATCAAACTTAGGAAAACAGATCCAAGAGTTTAAAAATATGGTAGCACTTCATTAGATTTCAAGAAACAATAAAAACAGTTTGTAGCAGCGCCTAAATTTGTAGCCAATGGACAAAGTGAAAACTTATTTTCCTATTCAACATCTGAAGATCTCAACTAATTCCTGAAATAAACACCCTCAACTCAAGCAAAGTCAATGAATTATGTTTACAATGGAATCGACAAAATGATTGACAGGTGGAACTGCACATGGACAGTGATAAATGGGACTTCGGTTTAATGTCTCATCTGAAAGACAGTAATGTCAGTGGAGAAGCGGGGAATCGATCTCGGGATTACCATTCCAAAGTGTTACCACTGATCCACTCTAAAAATGTACAAGAGGTCATACATTTTCCTATTATGACCAAGTGTGTATCGCATTTCATGCCGAATTATTTTATCATAACAGAGTCTTTATGAAGTCAGGCATGAAAATGCTAAATGGTTATGGCTTGATTTCAAAAAGTAAAAACTTTACTTAGTAGTGACGCTGAAATGACATACTTTGATCTACAGAACGAAACTGAAATCAAAGAAGATGTAAGTCCAGTAGGAGTCGCAGCCGTAATGCTGCAGTATGGAAAGATTGTGTGTCATAAAAGTAAATCGGTGACAGATGTCAAAACAAGATACAAACTGAAAAGAAAAATCTAGCAATTGTGTTGGATATAGAACGTAAATATATAGGGTTAAGTGATGTAAAACTTGAACATATCCACAGCAATCCAAGGTCAATGCCACTCGCAAACTAGAACGTTGGATAATGCGTTTACTGTCACTTGATTTCAAGGTCATGTACAAGCCAGTTGAATCTAACATGTCGGACTACTTAAGCAGACATCCACAAATTGGAAAATGTATTGCAATTTCAACCATTGCTGAGGAATGTGCGTCATTTTAAGCAAATTAATGACGTTACAAAACCTATGACTGTGCAAGATTTAATTCAAACGGCAAACACTATCGACAGATCTGGCAGATGGAGCTATTCAAACATTAACAAATCCGTACACACTTTTAAGAATGATTCTAACGTAGTTACTCTCGTTGATGGTAAACTTTTACTGTATGAAACAAAAATCGTCATTATGAAAAAAACATTGCAACTAAATGTTACTTCAATTTAAGATGAGGGACATCAGGGTATTGATTGCATAAAACAGTTCCTCAGGAAAAAAGTGTCTTTCCTAGAGATAAAGAAGATTGTTGAATTAAATATATAAGATGTGTGTACGGTGTTTTGTTTTTGTTTATTGTGGTCACAGGCTAATTCTGAAGGATATGCTGAATATTTATATAATATAATATATGCTGAATGAATAAGGTTTATGGGATCCATTTTACAAAAGTTTTCTGTTTCATATTTGTGTTGTTTGTAAGGCTATAATTTTACAGAGAATGACTTTTCAAACTAATTTTCTTTTGAATTCGTCCATGCATACTTGCCTTATGAGAGTAAAAAATATTATTTAAAACCAGTTTACATCCGGGTGCTTTCATTAATACCCCTTCATACACGGATACAATTTTTTATAGGCAGCCGAATATAGTTAAACAAAAAATGCAAAGTGGCGTACTACACCTCACGGCTCCATTTTCGGTCAAGTTTTTTTCCGGCTTTATTTAACTTACAAAACAAACATCTGCGTGAAAAGAGATTTTGCAGGATGAAGTAAAACTGAAAATGAAACGAAATTCAAAGAAGAGGAACGCCCACAACATCTGGACTCGGCGTTTTAGATAAACGTATTTATTTTACCTTTGAACAATAAATAAATACACGTCGCATTTTTTGAAACATGAGATACCCTCTATGTATCTTTTTCACACTATTGGATTTATTGCCTTAGTCATACAGCAATCCAGCTCAGAACCCGGAAAATGAAAGCATGTTAAAGAGAAAAACAGTGCACAATTTATATACCAGTAAGACATGTGTGCTAGCAAATAACTGGTCAAAATAAATTACTAATGAGGTTTAACAAGGTTTATAAAATTTGAATAAAACGACATGACAGAAAACATTATTATTTCATTTACAAATTATTAAACAAAAAGGGAAATAAGGAAGCTGATTATAAGAAAGAGACCAAGAAAAATGTATGAAAATATATTTATGAAATATAAATGAAAATAACAGACTGTTAAAAAATATGGAATGTTATTTAGGTAAAAATACACAATGCCTGCTTACTGTTACAATTTTACTCATTGACACTGCTATTGCGCTTACTGGTATAGTCATTATGCATGCTTGCACCTTCACCACTCTTGTTGACAATGATACTATGCTTGCTGGAAGTTACAATATGTATGCCTGATGTCTTTATCATGATTTCATTTGGCTGACTGACAGTGTCATGTAGTGTAATGATATATTTCAACATGCCGGGCCTGTATATCAGCATTGATATTTCAATATTGACCTATTTCATTGCTCCCTAAACAAAATACACGCTGTGACAACACAATATGAAAGATGTAATCAGGCACTTAGCAAGCTTAAAGTAAGCATAATGTCAACATCAAAATTGTGCGTCACTTTTTGAAACCAGAGGGCGCACATTCGTAGTTTTCACGAAAGATAACAGATATCTCCGGCCTATGACGGAATTTAATTACCTGTTGCCTAAACCATTTCCCATCAGTTATGTCTCTATACATATTTGGATATCCTCGATATCTTTCCGACAAATAATAATTCAAATTACGGAGAAACACGACTACTTGAACGTAGCGCCTCTGTTGTTAAAATGTGTCTTACAATTTTGAAGTGACATTATGCTTACTTCTATTTTGCCAAGTGCTTGATAACATTTTCTTTATTGGTTAATCACATCGTGTATTTTGTCCTTGGATGTATTACAAATGAACGGCATGAACGACAACGAAATATACTATTACGCAACACTGAATTGACATTCAGTCAAATTTAAATATGATATAGGCATCATGGCCTTAACAGCATACAAGTTGTAACTTCAAGCACGCATAGTATCATTGTCAACAAGCATGATGAAAGTGTCAGCATGCATAATGACTATACCCGTAAGCACTATAGCAGTATCAGTGAATATATTGTGACAGTAAGCAGGCATCGTGTAATTTTTACCTAAATAACATTCCATAAAGACAACTAGCTACTCGCAATTTTTTCGCAATTAGCCGGTTGCAAATGACCTGATCGCTCTGCCTAAGAAACACAATAAAAATAGCGTAAATCTATTTTAACTGTATAAATTGGTTTGGCACTGTCAAGGTCAAATTTATTTTTTGTACAATGTCAAATTTATTTATGTTTTAGAAGGATGTCTTCATAATCGTATAAAAACTGTTTAGTTTTGTTCCACTTTCTAAATCTACCTTTTCCAGATATTTCTAAATGTATGGAGAGATTTCTTAAACTGTTTCTGTCTTTCTTTTTTTAATAAATCACCTGCCGAATGATGTCAGACTTTAAGGTATGTCTGTCGTTTCTGATCTAGAAATCGCATGGACAGTGTTTCCGAGATTTATTTATATAATATCATTATACATTGCTACGCCTATTGTCGAACATTTCCGCTTCCTCAGACTTGCGGAGGGATGGGGATGAGGCTTGTTATTAGTGTGCGCACACAGACATATTGGCTGTATCCTGCAATTCTTACCAATATCGCCAGAAACGCTAAAGTGTCGAAATAGAAGCCAATTTGGTACAAGAGAGTTGAACCAGCGACCTTCTTTAAAGTTTTCTGAACCTCTATTTAAATAAAGGACCTAGCCAAGAGTGCAATGTTCCTCAAATGACTGCAGATCTTGGCTACATACACCGACTATAATTGTGATAACTAATGTCCCTGTATGTGAGCAAAGCTTGCAGAAATTTCTTCTATATTCTGAGCAAAATAATCCGGTCTCTAATGTAAGGCCTGAAGCATCGACATATTACGAAATAATTTTAAAGGTATTTTATTAGGTGTGGAATAAGCTCAAATGTATAATTTGAAAATACAGTGACACAGTTTTATCACACTCTCATTGTAATAAATACAGTCCGAAGTTTTATCACAGTCTCCTTGTAATAAATACAGTGACACAGTTTTATCACAGTCTCCTTGTAATAAATACAGTGTAACCGTTTTATCACAGTCACCTTGAAATAAATACAGTGACATCGTTTGATCTGTCTCCTAGTAATAAATACAGTGGCATCGTTTTATCACAGTCTCCCTGTAATAAATACAATGACGCCGTTTCATCATTGTCTCCTTCTAATGAACACAGCGGCACCAATTTATCACAGTCTCCTTGAACTAAATACAGTGACACCGTTTTATCACAATCTCCTTTAAATTAATACAGTGACACCGTTTTCCGTTTTATCACAGTCACCTTAAAATAAATACAGTGACACCGTTTTGTCACAGTCTCCTTGAAATAAAAGGAATGACACCGATTTATCACAGTCTCCTTGAAATAAATACAATGGCACCGTTTTATCACGGTCTCCTTGAAATAAATACAGTGACACCGATTTATCACAGTCTCCTTGAAATATATACAGTTACACCGTTTTATCAAAGTTTCCTTGAAATAAATACAGTGACACCGATTTGTCACAGTCTTCTTGAAATAAATACAGAGAGACAGTTTTATAACAGTCTCCTTGAAATAAATACAGTGACACAGTTTTATCACAGTCTCCCTGAAATAAATACAGTGACACAGATTTATCACAGTCTTCTTAAAATAAATACAGTGACACCGATTTATCACAGTCTCCCTGAAATAAATACAGTGACACAGATTTATCACAGTCTCCTTGAAATAAATACAGAGAGACAGTTTTATCACAGTCTCCTTGAAATAAATAAAGAGACACTGTTTTAACGCAGTCTCCTTGTAATAAATACAGTTTATCACACTCTCCTTGAAATAAATACAGTGACACGGATTTATCACAGTCTCCTTTAAATAAATACAATGACACCGTTTTATCACGGTTTCCTTGAAATAAATACAGTGACACGGATTTATCACGGTTTCCTTGAAATAAATACAGTGACACGGATTTATCACAGTCTCCTTGAAACAAATACAGTGAAACCAATTTATCACAGTCTCCTTGAAATAAATACAGTGACACTGTTTTTTTCACAGTCTCCTTGTAATAAATACAGTGACACCGATTTATCACAGTCTCCTTGAAATAAATACAGTGTTACCGTTTTATCACTGACAGTATCCTTGTAATGAATACAGAGAGACAGTTTTGTCACATATCCTTGTAATGAATAAAGAGAGACAGATTTATCACAGTATCTTTGTAATGAATACAGTGACACCGTTTTTTCACAGTATCCTTGTTGTAAATACAGTGCATCGTTTAATCACAGTCTCTTGAAATAAATACAGTGCATCGTTTTATCACAGTCTCCTTGTAATAAATACAGTGCATCGTTTTATCACAGTTTCCATGTAATAAATACAGTGTTGCCGATTTTTCAGAGTCTCTTTGAAATAAATACTTTGACACTGTTTTATTACGGTCTCCTTAAAATACAAACAGTGACACAGTCTTCTCGTAAAAAACCAGTGACACCGATTTATCACAGTCTCCTTGTAAATAAAACAGTGACACCGATTTATCACAGTCTCCTTGAAATAAATACAGTGACACCATTTTATCACAGTCTCCTTGAAATAAATACAGTGACAACGATTTATCACAGTCTCCTTGAAATAAATACAGTGACACCGATTTACCACATTCTCCTTGTAATAAATACAGTGACACCTATTTATCACAGTCTCCTTGAAATAAAAACATTGAGACCCTTTTATCACACTTTCCATGTAATAAATACAGTGTTGCCGATTTTTCAGAGTCTCTTTGAAATAAATACTTTGACACTGTTTTATTACGGTCTCCTGGAAATAAATACAGTGACACAGTCTCCTTTTAAAAAAACCAGCGACACCGATTTATCACAGTCTCCTTGTAAATAAAACAGTGACACCGATTTATCACAGTCTTCTTATAATAAATACAGAGAGACAGTTTTATCACAGTCTCCTTGAAATGAATAAAGTGACACTGTTTTAATGCAGTTTCCTTGAAATAAATACAGTGACATCGTTTTATCACAGTCTCCTTGAAATAAATACAGTGACACCGATTTATCATAGTCTCCTTGAAATAAATACAGGGACACCGTTTTATCACAGTCTCCTTGAACTAAATACAGTGACACCTTTTTATCACAGTCTCTTTGTAATACATACAATGAGAAACAGTTTTATCACAGTATCCTTGTAATGAATACAGTGACACAGTTTTATCAAAGAATCCTTGTTAAAAATACAGTGAAATCGTTTTATCACGGTCTTCTTGTAATAAATACAGTGCACAGTTTTTTTCACAGTCTCTTGAAATAAATAAAGCGACACAGTTTGTTCACAGTCTCCTCGTAATAAATACAGAGAGACAGTTTTATCACAGTCTCCTTGTAATGAATACAGTGACTGCGTTTTATCACAGTTTCCTTGAAATAAATACAGTGACACAGTTTTATCACAGTCTCCTTGAAATAAATACAGTGACATAGTTTTATCTCAGTATCCTTGAAATAAATACAGTGACACAGTTTTGTCACAGTCACCTAGTAAGAAATACAGAGAGACAGTTTTATCACAGTCTCCTTGTTATGAATACAGTGACACAGTTTTATCAGTCTCTTTGTAATGAATACAGAGAGACAGTTTTATCACAGTCTCCTTGTAATGAATACAGTGACATCGTTTTATCACAGTATTCTTATTATAAAAACAGTGACATCGTTTTATCACAGTCTCCTTGAAATAAATACAGTGACATATTTTTATCACAGTATCCTTGAAATAAATACAGTGAGACAGTTTTGTCACAGTCACCTAGTAATAAATACAGAGAGACAGTTTTATCACAGTCTCCTTGTTATGAATATAGTGACACCTTTTTTTTATCACAGTCTCATTGTAATAAACACAGTGAAACAGTTTAATCACAGTCTCCTTGTAATGAATACAGAGAGACAGTTTTATCACAGTCTCCTTGTAATAAATACAGTGACATCGTTTTATCACAGTATCCTTGTTATAAATACAGTGACATCGTTTTATCACAGTCTCCTTGAAATAAATATAGTGACAAAGTTTTATCACAGTATCCTTGAAATAAATACAGTGACACAGTTTTGTCACAGTCATCTAGTAATAAATACAGAGAGACAGTTTTATCACAGTCTCCTTGTTATGAATACAGTGACACCTTTCATCACTGTCTCCTTGTAATGAACACAGTGAAACAGTTTTGTCACAGTCTCCTTGTAATGAATACAGAGAGACAGTTTTATCACAGTCTCCTTGTAATGAATACAGTGACATCGTTTTATCACAGAATCCTTGTTATAAATACAGTGACATCGTTTTATCACAGTCTCCTTGTAATAAATACAGTGCACCGTTTTATCTCAGTCTCTTGAAAAAAATACAGTGACACAGTTTTATCACAGTATCATAGAAATAAACACAGAGAGACCGTGTTATCACAGTCTTCTTGTAATAAATACAATGACACCTTTTATCACAGTCTCTTTGAAATAAATACAGTGACCCCCTTTATCCCTGGGGGAAATGAATACAGTGATACAATTTTTTACAGTCTCCTTGTAATGAATTCAATGACGCAGTTTTATCACAGTCTCCTTGTAAAGAATACAGTGACACAGTTTTATCACAGTCTCCTTCTTATGAATACAGTGACACCGTTTCACAAAGTCTCCTTGTAATGAAAAGAGTGACACAGTTTTATCACAGTCTCCTTGTTATGAATACTGTGAGACATTTTTATCACAGTCTCCTATTTTGAATACAGTGACACAGTTTTATAACACTCTCCTTGTTATGAATACAGTGACACAGTTTTATCACAGTCTCCTTATTATGAATACAGTGACACAGTTTTATCACAGTCTCCTTGTTATTAATACAGTGACACAGTTTTATCGCAGTCTCCTTGTTATGAATACTATGAGACAGTTTTATCACAGTCTCCTTATATTAAATACAGTGACACAGTTTTATCACAGTCTCCTTGTTATTATTACAGTGACACAGTTTTATCACAGTTTTCTAGTAAGAAATACAGTGATAGAGTTTTATCACAGTCTCCTTGCAATAAAAACAGAGATAGAGTTTTATCACAGTCTCCTTGTAATAAATACAGAGATAGAGTTTTTTCACGGTCTCCTTGTAATAAATACAGAGATAGAGTTTTATCTCAGTTTCCTTGCAATAAATACAGAGATAGAGTTTTATCACAGTCTCCTTGCAATAAATACAGAGATAGAGTTTTATCACAGTCTCCTTGTTATAAATACAGAGATAGAGTTTTATCACAGTCTCTTTGCAATAAATACAGAGATAGAGTTTTATCACAGTCTCCTTGTAATAAATACAGAAATACAGTTTTTTCACAGTCTCCTTGTAATAAATACTGTTTAACTTCACGATCAACTGATCAAGGAAGGTCATGCTTTGATGTCTTCAGAAGTATTTTTCTTTGCAGGGAGACATTATTACCACACAGAAAGATTATCTAGAAAAAATATAATCAAATGATAAAGGTGAATTATAATATCGTTTACTTTGCAGTTTTTATTATCATTAGTATTTATAGAAGTCACTGATACATTTTCTTTGCAGCAGGTTACTAGCGTTTTAGTTTTGTTTGGTAGGAGGTAAATGTTATCATAGAAGCCATCAACAACATATTGAGTGAAACTTAGATACTATCTAACAGCCTTTCCTCAATATATGACGAGTGAAATAATGCACTGCTTTGCAACCCAAAACTATTGTATCATTGTGGCCGGCTTTTTCATTAATTTGGCCAAACTATAACATTTTTACTATACTATGACTTAAAGGACTCCAAGATATTTTCGAGAGATCGGGGTTCGAGGATTCGTAGGACAGCAATATGAATTAATGATTTTGTCAAAACCGTTGATGGTATTCAATGGAACTGTTCAATTTAAGCCAATGAAGTTCGAGAGAACTGTTGTATTTGAGCCAATGAAATTCAAGGGAACGGTGATATTTGGGCCAAAGTTATTCGAGCGAACGATTATATTTAGGGCCAATGATGTTCGAGCGAACGGTTGTGTTCGAGCCAGTGCAGTTCGAGTGAAAGAAATGTAACTGTACTATGTTTTATATCTCGAAACCATAATTTAATATACTTACCGACTGCCTATATTGGAACATTCATTAATTGCTTCACTTTGTTAGCTTAGATAATATTCAGTTCAAGCAATAAACATTTACCCTAGATCAACAACGATAAAGTACAAAGCGTATTAACTGAAGAAAGTAGTATGTTCATGTTGTTCCATGAAAAAAAAATATTGTGCAATATGATTGTTTTTTTGTTGTTTTTTTTCTCCTCCATGAAACATAAATACCATTTAGTTAAGAGAAGTAGTTTTGATACTTAAACACCGCTGTTTCCTCGCTTTGTGGTTTGATAAAATCGATAATTTAAATATTTTACATCAGTCTATGTTTTATACTATAAAACTATCACATAATTGAGACTGATGCAAATATAGATGTGCACACTTATAGAAAATACTTTACAAATGCAAAAAAACAAACATTTAAGCTGTCATAACCACATACTTCATTCGGGAAAAATATATCGAGACAGATGTTCTATTTGCAAAACCATCTTAAATATTTGAGAATCTAAATTTTACTTTTATAGCTTCCATAACCACACATTTGGTTGCAAATTGCCCTAGTTTAATTCTTCATTAAATTATGATGTTGATATCGATGTCGATGATGATTATGGTAATGATTATTTTGATGTCGATGATGGTGATTATGATGTTCATGAAAACAATATTGAGGTATTGTGATATGTTGATAAAAGTAATAGTGACCATCATGAGCAGTGTCATCATACAGTTGATTCTTCTTCGAACTAAAGTTACATTAATTCTATTTGTATTTTCAATGGCGGACAAATAATCTATTTAAAAAAAAAACAAAGAAGGAAAAAGCAAACGCACAACCGAAGAATAAAAAAATGAAGAAAATGAAGGAAAGAAAGAATGACAGAAAGAAAGAAAACCATAAAGAAAGGTTTTTTCGAATGGTGCAAAAAAAGTTTCTTGAAAATTGTACTGTTACAGAAATAATTACGTTTATTAAGGCTGTATAAAGAAAAGGTTGCCCGACCCCTTGTCAACCAAGTTTTTAAAAACCAAAATGGCTTGAAGGGCCATCTAATAACATCTTAAAAAAAATTGACATTGTTTTGAAATCAGGCTGGTGGTTTCTGAGAAGATTTTCAAAGATTTCTATTAGTCATTTAATGAAAAAGCTCTGCCTTTTGTAGGCCATTTTTAAGGGTCCGAAATGGCTTGAGGAAACATTCGTTGGACATTATCATCAAAAATGTGAAAGTGGTTTCATAGAAGAATCACAAAGTTTCCTATAAAATTGTAAAGTGAAAATTTGCCAAACCCCTGTCAACTAAGATTTTTTAAATATGGCGTGCATGAATTTGATTTAGGGCCACATTACAAACACTTCTGTAAAATTATTTTGAAATCACGCCAGCAGTCTCTCAGAAAAAGATTTCCGGAAAATACCAGAATTTATAGTCATAAAATGAAAACAGTCCCAGCCCACTGTTGGCTATATTTCTTAAGGGACTCAAATAGATAAATGCCAGCTAAGGAACATTTTAGTGATTGTTTTGGAATCTGGGTGCGGGTTGTTTCTGAGAAGTAAATTTTCAAATATTTACATATAGTCATATAGACTCCTCTGTATGCAATATTTATTAAGAAACAGAAAGAACTGAAGGAATTTGATAAAGGGACACATAAGGAAGACTTTTGTTAAATTATTTTGAAGTTGGTCTAGTGGTTTTGTGGAGAAGATTTTCCGAGTTGTCCATGAAGACAGAAAGTGAAACACACCCAGCACCCTGCAGACAATGCTTTTAATAAACCAACATGACGTATAAGAATTTGATAAAAGCGCACCTTAGGAACATTTGAATGTGTAAATTTCTTCTGAAGGCCGGTGGGTTTTGAGAAAATTTTGAAACTTTGTTGTGACAACAGGCCCCGACCTTTGTATGTTTCATTTTTAAAGGGACTAAAATGGCTGAAAGGAATTTGATAAAGGTCAAGAAAAGGAATATTGTGAGTGTGCGTAAGTGCGTGTGTGTGTGTGTGCGTGTGTGCTCTCTCACCAGCCTTCAACTGAGGACAAAAATCAGTTTACACAGCAGCGATTGAGGACAAAGTTGGCAAATGAGGACGTCCCATTTGACATTTTTGCAAAAGTGCTTCAAAATGCTTAAAATAGTTTAAAAAATATTAATAATTGATTTTCTCATTTTGTTCCCAATTGGTGGTAGTTTTGGGTTGTTGTGTATAGTTTGTGTATGATACCACAAATTTTCGACTATAAAAACACACACAACTGTCCTCAATCGCGGGTGTGTATACTTTTTTGTCCTCGAAGTACAATTCTCACAGGTTTGTCCTCAATGGAGTGTGTGTAGACATTTTTGCTGTCCTCAAAGGTTTTTCTGTATCATGTCTTTTTTCTTGGTACACAAATGACCTGTACAAGATGAACCATGAACCCGTGCACTTTTATATGAAAGGACGATTCAGTTCAAGGTAGTTTTTGTAGCGGTTACTGTCCGATATTGCGTTTGATTTTATTTATCAATCATTCAGAATAAATGTACACAGACTTTTTCATTTGGTAAAAGAGAAGAATGAGGACTGTTATACAGTCAGTCTTGGTTTGAACTGTGTTTTGGTTATCGTGGATGAGAGAATTGGGTGCAGTATTATGAACCAGAAAATAGAGCCCCTGAGTTGACAGTGGGTAGAACAGGAGTCTCTATGGCCAAAGAAGTCAAGGACTTGACCATATGCTGACAATGCGATGGACACAGTTTATTTTGGACACAAATGTTGTTTTTACCTTTGAAAAGTACAATAACCAGAGCATACTATGCAAATTTGCTAGACCAGCTAATGAACGCCAATTCCACCAACACCGTTGGTCCATGTGCATTCCCTTGGAAGAAAATTATATTGAAAAAGAAAAAGTAGATCTCAATCTGAGGTTAAGCTGATTAATAATTGACTCGCCCTCGTACATCTCTAAAATATTTTCAATATACATTCTATATGAGATTACAACCAACAAATAGATATTTGTATACATGTAAATTAGTGTCAAATAACTGTTAGATTTTTAAAATATGAAACATAGAAACACCAGAAACAGAACATTATTCTATACTGGGGATGTCAAAATGTGCAAATTGTATGGAAATAACTTCTTCATGAACAAAAAGCAAAACTTTACGCTATACAGTCAACTTAGAAACCTTTGACTCGCTTACAAAAAAAAAAACAAAAACAAAAACAAACGCAAATTGAAAAGCTCAATAATTTTTTTACAATTATCCTATTTTTCTTTTTTGAATGAAGTATAGAATGTTTACCTATCTTTGAACATTTTCGCTTATCCATAGAAAAAGAAATGACGGAATGTATAAACATAAAATCGGCTTTATTGCCGGAAAATAACTTTTGAACCTCTAAAACAACATAATATTTCTGTCTAAAGTAGATATGGAGACAGTCCAAATCTTTTTTTTCTTCCATTTTTTTCTTCTCTCCTAGGACATTAGATATCACCATTCCAAAATAAAAACAAATAAAGGAATAAAAAGATTAAGATGTCTCATATTTATACATGCAATATCTATCATACTTATAAAATGAATAAATAAAACATGTCATTTTTTGTAGAAATTGTACATTTAGTTCTTTGTACTCTACATTATTAATATAAATGTACATAATATGATAAAGATAAAATGGACAGTCATTATAGTGGTAGGGGTACTAGCAGTGAAAGGCAATTTTTTTTTCTATATAATGTAAGGTGCACCATTATGCTCTTTAATATATCTTTTTAAATTAAGTCACATGTAACTCAAATATGAACAGCAAGCGTAAATTATCGACTTGTCTAATAGCAGACGACACTTTGACCAGCATGCAAAATATTCTTTTTTTTTATTATTTTTCTAGACTTTTCAATAATTTATTTTTACACCAATCATCTCTATTGACCTTATTTTAATTACCGTGGTGATATATTAAAGCCGCGTTAAAACTAACAAAGCGCTGACACGACTGATAAAAAACAACCACCTGCCGTATGTTGACATGTGCAACAACAAATACATGAATTAAAATCATATGGTCTCTTGTAGATGCCGCACCTTTCGTAGCGAGGGTTAGAACCAACACTGACGAGGAATCATATGATGCCACTTATTACAGCAGAAGACGGGAGATCCAATTTAACACAAAATATTTTATTCTTGCGATAATATTACCATTGTCTTTCTTGAAAAAGTAAATTCACATACAAAGAGAAAATATGATTAATTGATTCATTTTTTGTTGATTGGTTGATTTTTTGTATTAATTGTTTGATTGATCGATTGATCGATCAATTGATTGATTTATTAATACATCGAATCATCATTCATTCACTCACTCACTTGCTCATTCATTTATTTTCTGATAAAAAATGTACAAGATTTCATTCAGCGCTTACATGGGCTTCAACTAATTCAAAAGAGTAATAAAAGATCTCAGCTTTGGTGATTATGAAATGTCAAGATTTTTTAGCATAGTAAAATTATGAGTGTCCTGTTATTTTTAAACCGGGATATCCTTTTCGGTGTAGATGGACATGCGTTACTGTTTAATAATTTTAATTTTTCTCAATAAAACCAAACGATCTTCACTTCTTATAATAAGGTATATAAAATTGTTTGTTGCGAAATTTTTTAATGACTTAATAATACCACAGACACTTGGGGTAAAGAAATAGTTATGTTTCACAAATGCGAAGACATAAGGCACTCATATACCAAGTTTAGTGCGTGTCTGAGAACGTTTCAGAAATTGCTAAAATTCACGAATTTGCATTATAAATATAAAGATATAAATGTTTGTCTTTCGAAAATTGTCAACACGCGTTGATTTACATCGCGTATTTTACTCGTTCAGCATTATTCACACTCACCGCTGGTTTCCTTCGACGCAGAAATTATTTATCTTCAGGATTATGTACACGAAAAGACCCGCTGTGAGAATTAGCCAAGAGAAAAAGTCTAATTTCTTTCGAATTTCAACGTTTTTTTCATCAATTTACACAATCTTTCGACAGGTACTCTGCTGGTTCCTAACTTGCCCAGTTCTATAATACACAGCGCGGTACACGTAGGAACTAGAAGAACCCATGCGGTAATCACAATGTAAATCGATTTTTTTCTTCCTCGCACTGACATTTCAAAATTTAAACAAAAAAAAATATTCACCAATAAACACTGACTTTGATTTTTAAAAAAACAATACTCTCTTTTTATTTTGTGATAGTTTTTATGACGTTTAAAGTGATTTTTAACTCTGCACACTTGACAGTTTTCTCACAGAATATGTTCTCTTTGGTTATAATTCTCTTCAAGCAGACTAATTCTCGAAAGATTGTGTAAAATCAGGAAATTTTGTGAAATTTTGGAGTTTCGTTACGAATATTGTTGGCCAACAAGGAAAACGGGTATTTTGAGTTACATGAACGTGAAGATAAATCATTTCCGCGTCGCATGACATCAGTAATGTACATGATATACACTGAACGAGAAAAATACGCGATGTAAATCAACGCTTGTTGAATGTTTACATGTGACAAACATTTATATCTTTATATTTATAATGCAAATTCGTGAATTTTAGCAATTTCTGAAACGTTCTCAGACACGCACTAAACTTGGTATATGAGTGCCTTATGTCTTCGCATTTGTGAAACAAGTACTATTTCTTTACCCCAAGTGTCTGTGAATAATACCGTCAAGATCATATTACCATTTCTGTGTTAGTCGCTTTAACTTTATAATCTTTAAATTGTTGCATATTATCATACATCCATAAAGATATTTTAAAGGGTTAAAAAGATATGTTCATCAAATTCCTAAACTGTTTGGTGTATTTTGCATATAATAGTCGAACTTGCATATCAAAATTTCTTTAAAGCTTCATAATATAATTACTTGGCAAAAACAAAAAATAATAAAAATAAATAAAAAGACGTTGAAATCTCATAACTGGAGCCGTGAAGAATTAGGGTAAACAAATACGTCTAGTATGCTAACAATCTTGTTTTTCTAGATAATAACACATGTGTATTTGTTGATTATGGTGGTAAAAGCCATGAAGTTAAATTCTCGAATTAAAAACAGCTTTTATGCGTCATATTTTAGTTTTTATCAATGTTGTCATGAGAGAGGAAGGGAGGGAGGGAGGGAAGGGAGGGAGGGAGAGAGAGAGAGAGGGGAGACTTAGAGGTTTACAAGTTTGAATTGTGTTTGTTTTAGAGGTTTACAAGTTTGAATTGTGTTCGTTTTATCATTTAAAATATTTCAACAGAGGTGTATTTAATTCTTTGCAACACATTTTATATGATTTCAAATAATTAGAGAAAGCGATATTTCTATAAATACCAGAGCCTCTACCTCCAAAAGGAATAGATACAATAAGAGAAATCGTAGAAATGTATTGTGTTAAGAATTGTGCATCAGTGTGTAGTAAAGTGAGGGTAATGACTTTTGTAGACAAGTCATGTCATGAACAACAAAACTGACTGTTAATTTGCGTTGTCCTGGGTAGCGTTTTACTAACATTTTGTAAGTTTTGCGTAAGTTTTTACGTAACTGTACGCTTAAGTAAACACTCGCGTAAATTGTAAGTGCGTTAAACAAAACTTGCGTCAAGTTTTTCATAGACGTACGTTGAAAAAATTCGTAAAACATAAGAAGAGTAGTATTCTTTACTGTCAATCAATACAATAACCGCTAAAAACAGCAAAAATGTTTACAACTAAGATTGTTTCGACATCTAATTGTAAGTATATGTTTATTTGAAATATTTTGAATAATATCCACTAACATATTTTTAGAAGTTGTTGTCTAATGAAAGAAATAAGTATTCTTATAACTTCCCTGTACATAAAAAAGAAGAAGAATAAAGAAAGAACAAAAACGCGCAAAGGATTTCGCTGAAACATTTAAAAATGACAATATTTCATATGAAATTGAAACATCAAAACATATTCAGTATGTTTGAAAATTTTTATTCATTTTCTAAATCCAGTGAATGTAATTTTCTTCCCGCTGAATTTATATTGAAATGATAGAAAAATATGGATCTCTGAAAATTTAAGGCATCAAAATGATTCTCCTGCACAAACTAAAAACAAATTTTATTAATCTAATATGGGTATTATAATGCAATACATGTTGTACGTATAGGCCTTTACGGTGGGGAAAAACTTACATTTATATAATATATGTTTGAAAATATTAACTGTTTTAAAAATATCAACAGGTATAAAAAATGTGTGCACTTAAATTACGTGTTTGGATGCCAAGAAGTAAATTTTTTATTGTTTTTGTAAACAGATAAATATAAGCTCAATTTTTTATGCACATGATTTAAGCTATATCAAAATTATGTGCGTATAAAAAAGATTTCGTAGTCCATAGAAAGCTAATTTGACAATATTTTATAGAAATACTTATGTTCTTGTATTTTTTAAGAAATCTCACTGTAGGAATACCCCTCTCAAATTGAATCTATTTTAAAGTATTTCCTTAAAATATTCTTACATTTTGCGTTCTTCCTAACAATATGTTTGCAATGTTTACATAATTTCTAAGGCTGCCAAATTTGTGCGTAAGTATACGTTAAAAGTTATGAAATTCGCAGGTGCACAATGTTTTAGTAAAACACACTTATGCAACAATCTCTAACGTACGAAGAAACATACGGATTTTTTGCGTAAGTACGTTCGTACATTTGTAAATGGCTTCCCTGGACATTACTTGTCTTCAAAAGTCAATTCTGGTTGAACCATCTTACAAAAATCTTAAAACAAATTTCATATCACATATTTTGACAGATATTTCTATAAAAACTTAAGTTTTCGTATTTGCAAACTACAATGTATACTGCGAGGTAGCGTTTTTTCAGAAGGCAAAATCAAACGAATAACATCCATTTCAAAATAACTTCAAAATATTCAATTCCCAATTTTTATACACATAATCGAAATTGAAACTTACGCCGGATACAAAAAATCTATATCATTGTATTTGACATTTTTTGTTTTGTTGATGTTGTTTGTATTCCTTTGTTTATTCCTTTGTGTTATCGATTGTTTTTATGAGGATTGCCCACTATATGTTTTGCCTTTTCACAAAATATAATTAACCGTTGAATCTGGCTATTTTTTAGTTTTTTTTTTCCCATGAAAAAAAAGTCGACGAGTGATAAGAACACGTGTTTTTATTGTTTTTTAATTCGGTGATACATGCTGTTGGGTCTAAACAAACATGACCTTAGCTTTGTTTTATGTCAGCAGTTATAAATGTTGTCATATGAAATTTACCCTAGCAGATAAAAGCACCAACCTTTAATTGATGAGTTTCGCTATCAATGTTGGGGCGTATCAGATGCAAAATTTTTAGGGGATACTTACATCAGCTCGAAGAAATATAAATAATAAAATTATACACAAGTGATGTGTGACGTATTAAAAGTGAAAAAATGAAGTTGTTACAACATACATATAGACGAACATGATAACTGTATTTGTCTTTGAGTACTGTTGCGTAAAGTGCGATAAAATTAAGCCGCATGTATAACCATAAATCAATATGTGCATATATCACCCTTCTTAGCTTCTTAGTATTAGACTTTATTAATTCTTTAATAGGATTTACTTTCTATGTTGAAAAAGAAAATAAACCTCGAATTACCAATAAACTTGTTTATCGACATCTATTATGTAACCAAATATTTTCATAATTTGGTATTTCTATCAAATGTTGTCACAAACTGGTTATTTATTAAACTTTTGTGTGATTGTTTGTGCTTCGCATATGACTGTCTGTGTATCGTTCAGCTTCCTTGATTTCCTTAAGGAATAATGTTGGGTATCATTCGCTAAAACTTTTGCTTCAGACGTTGCTCTCGAATTAACTTTATATTTATGTATTTGTAATGAATTGAAATACTAAGAATAAATAATGATTTAATTTGATCGTGTTACATATTCCATTTATATTTTTTGTATTTATTGCAACCAAAACAATACAGTAATCATTAGTCTTCTCATGCGTTCAATAATGCATATGTTATTACTGTACACGTATAAAAATAAATTCATTTCTTACATGTTGCACTATGACTTTTTATTTATGGTATAGAGCCGCCCCTTGACAGTATGAAAAAGTATACAAGTCACGCGATTCGTGATATGCGCGATGGAATTGTAATTGGCATTTCAACTTACACGTTAAAGGGAAAAACATGTCTCAAACTCCACAAGGATATTTTTTGATCGTCTCAGGGGACGGAGACTTTAAAAAACTAATCACAATTTTGAAGGACGATGCTATACCATACGAAGTAAGTGATAGAAATTAAAGATATTTTTGAAGTAATTATACGGGCGGTTGTCAATTTATTCGATTATGTTGAAATTAATGCACATACCATTCTGCTATTTAGTTTAAACTTCAAACATAAATTATAATCTCTCAACAATATTTCAAAAATAAATAAACATCATTCTGTTAGAACAGTTTTTAGATAACAATGGTTTTGTCTTTTATTTGGGAGTTAACGTAATTTTATATAATGTAGCTAGTAAATTATCCAAAATTGTTTCAAATGTATATAATGACCTTCTTAAGTATGCGCCCGTATGCTTATTTTCTGCGCGTTAGTCTGTATCCTGCAAATATCAGTGAAATTATGAAAGAAAAAGATTTTTCAGAAATGATACGTTTTTTTTTTTTTGTACAGACGGAGGTTTCTAAATAATTTTGAAATGCATTTTATTTAATGATATATTATGAAGAGATAAGCTTAAGTCATTCTTACACATATTGTTCTTATGCAAATTAAAAACAATTAATTTAATGTATGTTTGTCCTTCAATCTGTCCTGACGAACAGAAATTGGCCAAATTTTGAAAAATTCTGGTGGCACAGTGTGATATAAATATAAATCCAAATAGCGCTTATGAATTAATGACATTATCATTTAAACAAGTAACAATACTTTTTATTGTTTCTTTTTAGAAAGAATTAATGTTTTGCATTACACATTTATATATTATGTCTATGTCTGAAAATGTTTAATATACAACCTACAAATTTTACGCGTTTACAACTATTTTAAATTTAAATTCGATAGATTAATCACATTTTTTAACACACCATTAATGTGTATATATTCAATATCATAATTTATGTTGTTTCTGAATAGTCAGTTCTTTTATAATAAATGTCTTATATCGCTCAAAGGGTAGAATTTTGATGATAAATTGATTAATTAAGTAAAATCACATAAAATGCATGTATATTTTCCACGGATTGTTTATTTTTATGCATTTCTTGTCACTTGCATGTAATTTTTATTGAAATCAAAATGTAAAAGATTTCTTAAACCATCAGGCCTCGTGTTCATTAAATAAAGATCTTGATCAGATTTAAGTGATGCTGATTTTATTTTTATTGATTTATGAAACTAAAATTAATTGCAGTATGCAAGAATTAAAATTAACACATTTGAATTTCAAAATTATTGCTTATTCGCAAAAGAGATTAAATCAACTTCAAAAAAAAAAACCAGAACAAATACAAAAATAATTGTATCAAAAACTTAGTTTGGATCAACTGTAAGTGGCCATTTCTTGTAAGAATAAAAAAAATTCTAAACTGTCTTGAATATGCTTTTGAAGTCAAAGTTTATCAATTTAAATGTAATTCATATTTAAGAATAGATAATGGATAATATTTGAGATTTTAAATTAGATCCTGATTTTAATCATTTTTAACACGGGACTTGGAGTTGACTTCTTTTTAAAAAAAAAAAAAAGAACTTAAAGTTAGCATTGCCAAACGATTATTTCATTTTATCCTAAGGTGTTATAATATTATAATGTTGTGGAAATGTGCTGATAAAAATCTGTGATTTTTCATCTGAATTGAACTTTTTTCCCATATCATAAATATGTCTGTTAACAAATATGCATCATATTTTTTGTTCACTTGTTGACCAATGATACATGTTTAGATGGTACATAAAATTATGTTTAGTGTTTGTTACATATATCTTTATTAATATCTAAAACATAAGTAGATTATAATTCACGAGAAACAACTAACAGATTGTTCACAATTATTACTTTTATATATTCACAGATAAAAGATGAAAAGGAGAGGAAAATCTTGTTCGCGGACGAGGCGGAGCTTGACAGGGCGGTAAAGCTCTGTGAGCGCAACCAAATAAAGACAGTTTAAAAAGTAAGTTCGTCTACTCTTTTTCAACGAATGAACGGCAATGATTTTTTTTTTTTTTTTGAAAATACAATTATTAATTTCTGCTGAGCATTGTGATGATTGGTGAAAATAATAATAATATATTTGTTGTGTGTTATTTTGAAAAAGGTTCTACGGTAGTTATGGTTGAGCCTCGTCATTCGTCGTTTCGTAAAATTGCAATTCTTTTTGTTTTTCAAATTTTAAATGGCTGCTTGCATTAATGGATTCAAAGCTGTCTTCCGGTGTATGCTCATTTTTTTCTTCTTCAAAATGCACTCTTAAGGCTGGCACACTGGCTATTTCAACTTAAAACATACGTTTCGAGCACTTAGTTGGTTGAAAAAAGAAAATTATAAAAGGGATGCAAAAATGTTCTCGCAGGTTATAAGCATAGGAATGATATTACCATCGACTTTTGTGATCTAAAATCGAAAAAAGTATTTTCTTTTGGTTCTCGTATTGTGCGATATATTTATATATATATATATATGCGATAGAATATGTCTAAAATTCGCTGAAGAGATTTTTGTCTAAATTCTACATGTTTTCTTTTCAAAATTAGGAAAGTTATTGATGATAATTTCTTGCAAACATTTAAATTTTCTTTCGATTATAAATATCAATCATGATATTAAAATGCTATCAAAATTAACCCTCATCTAAGGAAATGCCTTTAAAATATTCAAAGTTTTGAAAAGATAATAATTCTGACTTTCTTTTTCTTACAGCTGACCAGAGACCAAGGACCAAGTAAAGAACACGACAGTCTGGCACATGTGAGGATACTTTATTCAACAGAAACAATTCAAGACTTTTACTTATGGAATTTATATAGTGTTTGATGTGCTTGTGAATACAATTTCTGTGTTAAAACGTCAATATTTAATAATGAAAAACGCTTATCAATAATTATTCAGATTCAAAAACTTTCTGAGCTTTCTTCTAAGTTCACATACTGATAATTTTAGCTGCACTATTGTTTTCATTACTTGGTCTTTGAAAGACCAGTTTCATTTACTGATATACGCCTTATGTAGTTTTGTGCATGCTTTTAGTTAATATATTCGTCTAATGACATACAGTCGACTCCGCTTATAATGATCTTACTATAAACGAATTAAAGGGAATAATGAACTAAATTTGAAATCCAATTTAAATTTGAATTACAGTTGCTATAAATGCAAATTTGCCTACATAAATATGACTTCAAATTTTGTCGTAATTTCGCTTCTATCGAACTTCTGATATACCGGTAACCAACGATATTTTGAAGTCTTTATAAGCGGAGTCAAGTGTATCTTTTTATACTTTTGTCATACTTAATCATTCATCAATGTTGACTTTTTTTATTCGCGCCCCTTTGATCGTTTTATTTTATTTTTATTGCAGTTTTTGAGAAATCTTACATTAAATTTAGACGTGTGGATCTTGTTACGTGATTGTACACTTTGATTTGAGCTTAAATGAAAACACAAAAGAAAGACACTATAACTACCGTAAATTCCGCGGTTTTGGCATTTTTTGATTGAATAATCAATATATGTTTGTTCTTTGTTTGCATAAAGTGCTAGAAGTTGTTCCGATGCTAGATATTAATTCACTCGTGTTCGCACTCGTGACTTTAATTATTACGCATCCGAACTCCTGTCCGACAAAGCACAAAACATATTAAATATGTCTTAAAGAGACCGTTAATACTTTTGTTAAAAAATTGTTTTTAAAAAACGGCTCCACTTTATCTTTAAACATAACAAAACGGAAAATTTTGTTTTCGGACGAGGCGGAGATTGACAGGGCGGTAAAGCTCTGTGAGCGCAACCAAATAAAGACAGTCGTCTACTCTTTTTCAACGAATAAACGGCAATGAATTTCGATATTTATTTTGAAAATACAATTATTAATTTCTGCTGAGCATTGTGATGATTGGTGAAAATAATAATAATAATAATAATAATAATAATAAATTTGTTGTGTGTTACTTTGAAAAAAGCTCTACGTAGTTGGGGTTGAGCCTCGTCATTCGTCGTTTCGTAAAATTGCGACTCATTTTGTCTTTGCAAATTTCAGAAGTCGAATTATTGTTCATCCTAAAATTGTAAAAAAAAAATGAAAAAAGTGGTATTTCATCGCATTTGCGTATAAATTTATCGTTGGGATTCTAACGCGTTTACATAAGTCACTCAATTTTTAGTACCGGTTTTTTTTTACAAGCAAAACATAATGTTAACCTAGGTGTTTTGCATTAAAGTATAGTCTGTCGCTGTAAATTTAAAACACTTATGACTAAACCTTCTTGTGATTCATAATGCATGTGTTCCATTATAGCCTCTATTGTATTGTAGTATTTTACCCCTTTCTTTCCACTTATGTATTCTAGTATAGCTACCTTTTACCTCTTATGTACTTAAGTATATTTCGTAGAAAATAAAGACATAACATTGATCACAGCGTTCTTTTATCTATTTCAAATTAGTTTATACAAAATTTATTCTAGTTCGATTGTGTAGGAACCGTTTAGCTTACAGATACACTCTCGAATCCGTTTGTGGAACCAACCAGTACTAAGCAACATGTGTAAAGTTTCTTGCTCAAGGAAACAACGACATGCCGTAGGCTGGGTCGTCTTTGCCGACTCTGAATAAACATATACAATTTTGCTATGAAGTTATTTGAAGGTCGCTGTCACAAAAAAATATATATTGAAACGTTAAACAAATATAAAAAACAATGACTTCATAACATTAATGAATATATATACGCTTTTATACATTCTAAGTATACGCTTTTATACATTGTAACCTGTGTAAAGTTTTACAGGCTTTATTTTCTTATAAATTCTCCTGACAATGAACTAAAAATGAATTCGTCAGCTTTGTTGTTATAACATATTAGTCATCTAGCTAGCAGAATAAATACATTTCCCTTTAATAAGAAATAAACATCCAGTTTCAAAATTCTCTTTGAGCAATAAAATTGGCGATGCAATTAATCTCTTAGCAGCTTGCCAGTATGGTTTCTTTCTAATGACACTGATTTATGACCTCTGGTCAGTCTCGCAAATTAGAGAACCCGTTATGTGATTAATCTAACCCGTTGACCAGATTGTGTCTAAAGTCTTGACCAGATTGTGTCTTTAAAACACAGTTATGATGCTGCCGTCAGTAAGGAACTTAAAAAGATGCATTTTCAAGAAATGTCCGAGGAGTCATCGACTATTTGTAATTGGTGAAAAAATTGTAAGAAGTGCTGTAACATAGAATAAAACAATTTGACAGAGGAAATGTAAATTGCTACAGCTATGCAATTTACGAAAATGTAAATTTATGAAAATTAGCAGGAATTCTGTACAAGAAACTGCAAGGCCAGGGAAAATTCGCTAAACATTATATGTAATTTTTATCCTTTCAATTTGTTTGTACTTTAACATTAATGATACCTTAAAACGCAACTCTGCTGTGATAATTTAAACAATAAAAAAAACGTGCTTAGATATAGGCACGGGAACATTCACTTTAGTTTCATCATCATAACTTAGATTCTTTATTCCTGCTAATTTTCATAAAAGACATTTTTTTCTGAAAAGATTTTCAATATAAAAGAAATCGTTGTTCAATCGGACAAAATCGAACAGAACAGAACAGATCTTTTATTAAGACTTGCACATAGTACATTGTCTGATCTGAAAGAATAAGTTTTGAAAAAGGAATCTGTTTGTTATGCTTCTTTTGTGTATAATAGTTATTTAATTGTATTTTTTGTGATAAAATGAGCAAAAAATCTAAAGGTTTGGGTATTTTAGCAATAATCACTGTTGAAAATCAATGTTGGTGTCATTTATTCGACTACAAATTTAAATCAATTAACATACGTTGTTAAATGCATAACCAGCTACTCTTCTGCATAAAACATCAGTCTATCACTTAACATATTAAAAGGATTTTCGTCAAATTCATTCATATAAATAATTAATTGTATTTTTAAAATAATCCTGAAGAAAGTTATATTCACAATAAATACAAAGAAGTCATTGCCAGAATCTTGCACTTTGATGTATGAATTACCGGTCTGTTGATACGTCATGTCAGTACTGACCGTTATGTCATTACCGGCCGTTATGTCATTACTGACCGTTATTTTACTTTCATGGGCATCTGGGAAGAAAACTGATCTGAATCTAGTGTGTGTGATATTGTTCTCATTTGTGCGCTTTGTCCTTATTTGAGTGTGTGTTTTTCATTCTTTTTTTATGCAGGCTTATTACGATAAGGGCCATGTAATAAACCAAGAAACTCAGAAAAATGTTGTGTAAAATTCCTTAGTGATATAAATTCTTCTGATATAATCTAACGACTGTCTACGTATTGAATATAACTTTCTTGTTTTATGAAAGAGTAAAGTATAAACAGAAGTGTCTACATTTCATTGTAAATTTTCACTAGATTTAAAGAGAAAATAAATATAGTTTTAGAGCTACACAGAAGAGCAATAATTTCAGAGTCGTTGAGTGTTTTCAACTGCATCATTTTGCGCTTAAAGATATTTATATATCTTACAGAGTAGCTGACGAATCAAATATTATTTACATAAGGTCATATACCGAAAGCGTATGGTAATTATGCTGTTAGTCCGTTTGTCCGACTGTGTGCCATGAATTTAGTCCACACTTCACTTATCTCTAATTAACCATGTCGAAGTCACAGTTTTCTTTGTATTTCTATCTGATCGATTGATATAAATCTAGTGTGTGTAATATTGTCCTCATTTGTGCGCTTTGTCCTTATTTGGGTGTGTGTGTATTTCATTCTTGTTTTAATACAGGCTTATAAAGATCAGCATCATGTTATAAACCAATAAGCTCAGAAAATGTTGTGTTAAAGTCTGCAGTGATATAAATTGGTCTAATATCAGCTGATGAATTTAACGATTGTCTACGTATTCATTTAAAGATTTAGCAAATACTTGACAAATTAATTCATATTTTCGTAACAGCACATATATATCAGAATTGTACGGTATTTCATGTCAGAAAGTGTTTTTCTTTGTACCTCAGAGAAGTTCACAGTTAATCATATGCAATTATAAACCTTATTAAATGATGCTTTTTAAAATTTGTTTACATTTGTGTTTTTTTTTGTCCTCGTTTGCAATTGGGTTTATATTACTCTTGCACTTTTGCAGACTGATGGAGTCTTAAATCATAAAGAGAGTGGAGTAATAACCGAACATTCACAGAACGATACACTGGTAAATGTTTCATTTATTTACACACGACTATCATAAAATTATCATTTAAAGTAAACATTTTAGTTCCCAATTTGGATTTAATTTCAAGTCAGAGAGTCATATTCTTTATAGTTCCGTGCATAGTGAAGCTATATATGTTGTGAGTAGTTTATGCTGAACATCCTTTATGGCTTTACATACTTATCTCGATGCTTATTATTTATTGCGTGTAATATAACTTTTTTTATCTTATGCACATTTTGCTATACGTTATTTCAATATTGTTAAATGAACCATAATGCAGACAAGTTACATTCATAAAAAAATAATTAAATTGATATTGGAGTCATAGAACGATGTATTTATCATTGTTTTTCAGTTGCAGATTGTTAAGTGCTTGCTCATTATGTATATAATTTACTGATTTTCTGATGTGTGTATTATTGTCTTCATTTTATTTGTTTGTCCTCATTTTGATGTGTATTATTTTCACTTTGGTTTTTGATAGGCTGATGAAGATGTCGGAACTGACAGAAATCACTTACATATCGAAGACCCAAAGGATGTGGTGGTAAGTTCTACATTCAGGCATTTGAATAAAATTAACATTTAAAGTAAACATTTAAGTTCCCAATTTGGATTTAATTTCAAGTCAGAGAGATATATTCTTTATAGTTCCGTGCTTAGTGAAGCTATATATGTTGTGAGTAGTTTATGCTGAACATCCTTTATGGCTTTACATACTTATCTGGATGCTTATTATTTATTGCTTGTAATATAACTTTCTTTTATTTAATATTATCCACATTTTGGTATACGTTATTTCAGTAACGTAAATGAGCCATAATGCAGACAAGTAACATTCACAAACAAAAATATATAAAATGATTTTGAAGTCATAAAACGATGTATTTATCATTGTTTTTCAATTGTAGATCAGTGCTTGTTCATTATGTATGTAATTTACTGATTATCTGATGTGTGTATTTTTGTCCTAATTTTATTTGTTTGTCCTTATTTTGATGTGTATTATTTTCACTTTGGTTTTTGGTAGGCTGATGAAGATGTCGGTAATGACAGAAATCACTTACATATCGAAGACCCAAAGGATGTTGTGGTAAGTTCTACATTCATGCATTTTGTCTAAATATTGGCAGAATGCATAGAGAAAATAAATTTGTTTTTTGTAGCTGCACAGAAGAGAATTTTTTTCAGAGTCGATGCATCATTTTGCATTAAAAATACTAATTTATTTCACAGAGTAGCTTATGAAGCAAATTGTTTCTTTATAAGTGGCATGTACCAGAAGGGACATAAGTATCACACTGTCCGTCCGTTTATCTTATCCGTCTGTCCGCCATAGCTCTTGTCCGCTTTCCATCTCTCTCTAAATACACATGTCGGAATCAGAGAACAACGTGCTTAACAGTATGTTTTGACTGTCAGATTCTATTTAACATTGGTGTTTTTATATGATCGACTGATATGGATCTAGTGTGTGTGATATTGTTCTCATTTGTGCGCTTTGTCCTTATTTGGGTGTGTGTGTTTTTCATTTTTTTTTTTATTCAGGCTTGTTACGATTAGGGCCATGTAATAAACCAAGAAACTCAGAAAAATGTTGTATAAACTTCCCTATTGATATAAATTCTTCTGATATAATCTAAAGATTGTCTACGTATTCTATGCAAGATATAACAAACGCTTGGAAAATGAATTCATCTTTAAGAACAACACAGTGATGTTAGAATTGTACGGTTTTGTGTCTTCGTGTGTGGTTTTTACTTCAAAATAGTCTTCATTAATTGATGCGTTTTAGAATATGTTTACATTTGTGCTTTTGTCCTCGTTTTTTAATGCGTTGAAATTATTCCTGTACTTTTGCAGACTGATGCAATCCGGATTCATCAAGAGAGTGAAGTAATAACCGAACATTTACAGAACGATGCACTGGTAAATGCTTCTTTTAATTACATGACCTTGTTAACCATCGACTATTATAAAATAAACATTTGATATAAACATTTTATTATCCAATGTAGATTTTATCTGAGGTTATAAAGACATATTCTTAACAGTTCTGTGCATAATTAAGCTATATATGTTGTGAGTATTTAAAACTAATTATCTATTATGACTTAAAATATATATTCAGCTAACTGCTTGATTATTTGTTGTTCGTCATATTTATTTTTTTAATTTTACCGCATTTATGCTATACGTTAATTTACTTTTGTCAAATAAACAACGATGCAGAAATGTAACATTAAAAATTAAAAAAATAATGAAAACCTTTTGGGAGTCACAGAAACGACGTATTATCTTTGTGTTTCAGTTGCAAATGTTTAGTATTTTTCATCACTTCTTTTGGTCCTTTTAGGCTGATAAAAATGTCGGTAATGGCAGAAAGCACTTACATATCGAAGACCCAGAGGATGTTTTGGTAAGTTCTACATTAATGCATTTTGTCTTAATAGTGGCTGAATATAACAAATTTGTTGTATTGATGAGGGTATATATATGATATTCTACATATTCTTTGTAAGATTACACTGGATGCAAAGATGAAATAGATGTGGTTTTGAGAAATACACAGATGTGCAGTATTGTTCAGAGTCGATGTATATTTAAACTGCATTGTTTTGGGTTGAGAGATACAAATTTAGCAGAGTAGCTGATGAATCAAGTATTGTTTTCGTTAGTTTCATATATAGTGATCCAAATGTCCATCAGTTTGTCCGCCATGAATCTTGTCCGCGCTTCATCTCTCTCTTAAGAAATACATTGGAACCACAGAACAATGTACTTAAAAGTATGATTTTACTGTAAGATTCCATGTAACCTTTGTATTTCTGTATGATCGACTGATACAATGTTGATATGTGTAATATTGTCCACATTTGTGCTCTTTGTCCTTTTTCGGGTGTGTATTTATTCACTTTGTTTCAATGTAGGCTTATGAAGATCAGGGGCATGTAAATAACCAAGAAACCAAGAAAGAGCTTATGTTAAGTTCTTCTATGATATAAATTGTAAATAGGACATGAGATTTTTCGGATTTCTAGTGAAATCTAATAGTACATCAAGTGTTGAAAAATAGCATATTAGGTGGTTATGCATATATATACACAAACTTTTGATAATTACTTTTGATGGACTCAAGTCTGTAAAATAAATATGGAAAATACATGTATTAAGTTCAAACCTTTTTTTTTAAGGTTTTAGTACATTTGCATTCATTTAAATAAACGAACATTTTTTACTTAAGTGTGGTGTGTATGATTATTCTCATTTCACAATAAGCCATTTGTAATACCGTATTTCGACATTCATTCATGCACAGGCTAATGGAGACCTTGACCATGAATTTGGGAAAGACGATCAAACAACAGTGGAAGTTCTTGACTTTTGTGCGCCTGATCTCCCAACAAAAATCTTTTTTTGTGGTGTTAGACCAAATAAAGTAAGTTTTTTTCTTGAAATGAGTTTTTATCCTGAGAAACAGTCATGTGTTTGTTTGGAAAAGAAATAATTATATATATGTATGTTTTCTGTTTTGGTTTGGGTGTTTTCGTTTGCTGTTTTTACAATTTGCATATTTCAATACTGGTTTATGAAATCAATCTACGCAGTAACTTGTGCAAAACAAGATGTTATTATACAATTTGCTTAACTCAAGTATTTTAGTAGCAACATTTGAAGGTGTTTTGTTATGTTCAAGGGCATACATCTAGAAACAGTAGTAGTTTGCTCTTTTCAAGTGTGCTGTTTACAATAAACATGAAGACAATTTGTCTTTACTTTATTTTTAGCCATCTTGTGACTGCTATTGATAAGAAAAAAACGATAATCTACCAGATTCAACATTTTATTCAAAATCCTTTTCCTAATAAAGGAAAATTATCCTGCAACAAGAATGCGTATTTACAGGACAAGAACAGAATTTATGTTTCCCCATCTCAAAATAATTGAATGAAAAGATAACAAAATTATAAACACAGTTTATACACTTGGAAAATCACTTTATGCATACAGGACAGTCGAAATCTTTGATTTTCAAAACAGTTCTTTAATTAAAGATAATTATAGATTCCTCAATGAAATTTCGTGGTGTGTATGCTGATATTTTAAACTTTACAGGGATTTTTGTTACTGTTCAAACAGTTTCTACTCACAGAAAATGTTGACGATGCCAAAGTTGTTGTTGTCCAAGCATGTAAGTGTAATTGTATTAACTAAATTCAGTAATAATTAATGCATATAGCATGTAAAACGTACTGAAACAAAATATGAAAGTTCAATCTAATTATTTCTTATGGAATTAGTAACATTTCATGTAATCTTGTGTCAAGAAGCTGAGTGAAGTTGGCAGTAAAGTAGTAACAGCAGTAACAGCAGTATTACTGCTACTAGGTTCTGGCAGTAACAGCAATAATAGCAGTTATACTGTTGTTACTGCTATAAATGTGTAGCAATAAAGCATTACTGCTTAAAGTCTGTATTCTTAAAAACAATAGTATCCTTAATTTAGATATCCTTACAATTAAGTTACAAAATAAAATTCGAGGTACATCAATAATTTAATTGCCTACAGATGCCGTCGACAACCGTTCAAAGAAAGAGCAACTATCAGAGTTTGTCTTGTTTGGTGGTCTTTTACTGCTGCAAATCATTAAAATAATATTGTCTGTAACAAAGACCCTGCAAGATCAGTTAATAGAGGAATGCTGACTGACATCCTCAGTTTATTTGTTCTTCGTGTTCCATTTATTGCGCACCGACGACAGTTAATAACACATACTAAAAACTTTTTAAGATTTAACCATTTTCCTTGAGACCGAAAATACGCTCAAGACTTACTGCTGTAACTCGTTTCGTTAAACAGGATGAATTATAAATTTAGATACCCTGACAGATTGTTAACATTAGTCTTCAAGGAACAACAATATTTCCATTACCATCGGATATTTGAATTCCCGACGGCAACCGTTCAAATTTAAGAAAAACAATCATAATTTTCCATTTTCGGGGGTCATTAAATTCTGCAAATTACTAAACTGTAAACATGCATGATCATTAAAAGGAAAATACCATCTGACATCCTCTGTCAATTTGTTTTTCAAGGTCTTTTCATCGCCGCCAATGATAGTCCGACAAACATACTAAGATTTTACAAATTGTTAGACTTTTTCTTTCGTCTTCAAATACACTCGACAGTTCATATTTTAAAAAGGACAATATTCTTGAATTAACTATCCTTAGAAATTATTTACAACATTCCTCAAGATTTATAAAAAATCATTGCAGACAGTTCTTTAAATATCCGACGACGACCCTTTAAAGTAAGAGCACCAATCATAATTTCTCTTGTCTGGGTAGTATTTCATTGCTGCAACTTACTTGCAAACTTTGTTCTGTAACAAAGACAAATAGAGGAATATTGACTGACATCACAGACCACAGTAATTCAGGAGTTTACTACGCTATAACAATACAAAATATGATTCTTACTCCCACTATACCATAATTACATATATGGTATTTATGGTTTGTTAGAAAAATACAATCAGAAACATAAAATAATGGTATAAGTTTAAGATGATTATAGTAGCTTTTGCACTGTTTTACTGCTGTTACTACCATCTACAGCTTTGTGGCAGTATCAGCAGTATTACTGTTTTTACTGTTGAAACTGCAAGGTCTTAGTTGCAGTAATACTGCTGATTCTGGTGATGAAAAAATTATTTATCATTTTAAGGCCGATTAAAGAATTGTTGCCGGAAAATGTATTTGTTTTCTGATTAGAGCCACTGAATTACTGTGCCAGATGATATACGAAAATCACTGTAAATATCATATACGAAAACTTAATAAACAAATTATATAAAATTCATTTCTTAAAAGATCTCTTCTATTTTGAAGGTATTCTACTTTTTTTTCAGATGCACAAATATTAATGCTTATTTCATATTGTTTTAACTGTAGTTTGCTTTATGATAGAAAATAAACCCTTCCCTTTATACGCTATTTCTATTTTCATGTGCAGTAATTAAGCTATGTTTATTGTTCTGAAAATAATTATGTTTTTAATATTGAGAAATAATTCTGTAAAGATTTTCAAAATGAAGTTTTCGTATAGAAGTATGGACTGTCTTTTTTTAAAAATTCATGCTACATATTTTCTAGTTATATGCATTTTTAGTAACAAAATTTTAGATTGCATAATAATAATTAGCAATTTAAAAGCATTGTATTTAGGGATTTTTAATCATTATTTCATATATGTCATTGTTTGTCATTCACTAATTGAAGGCTTCTCTATATTTTAAAGCGTGTACTTATATATGTAATTTTCTTAATCATAAGAAAGTTGTCTATTCAAAAAATAAAGAATTTGATTTTAAACTGAAAACGCCTCATTTTATTACATAAATGTTATACAACAAAATCCTATGTACTACCATTTCGTTAAAACCTTGTTCGAAGAAAATAAAACTAAAATGCAAAGAGGTGTATCATTGTCTTCATTTGGATAGTTATTAGCCCAAATGAGGGTGTGTGCGAGTTGTCTTCACTTGGCACGTCTGTGTATCGGTTGTCTCCATTTGATGGCATAACGACCGGTTTGAAGCCAATAGGTTTAGCAGTTTATTAAACAACAAACTATGAACTTGTGCTTTTTATATGCAATATAAAATGATTTGGGTAACGTATCATGTCTGGAAATACATGTACCGAATTGACGGTGTCTCGCCCGACGTCCTCATTTGAAGGTGTATGTACGTATGTGCGTGTGTGTGTGTGTGTGTGTGTGTGTGTGTGTGTGAAATAAATTTGAAATCGGAGAAGTGGCTTCTGGTTATTTTCTATAAAGTCATGTTGTGACAACAGCCCCCGCCCTCTGTAATATTTTTTGTGTGTGTGTGAAATTAATTTAAAATTGGGCAAGTGACTTCTGCAGAGAAGATTTTTTAAAGTTTTTCCTTATAGTTTTCGAAGGCAACCTGACTTCTTAATTGAAATATTCAATTTTAAGGAATTTGAAAATAGGATCAAATGAAGAACATTCCTGAAAAAGCTTGTTAAAAGCTAACACTTGCGCACATCGTGCTCAGGTGAGTAAAAAATAGGGTAAAGAATTACCATCAAGACAAAAGTAAATTATCAACATGCGGGAATGTAAGTAGGTATGTCAAGTTAATTTGAAAAAAAGAAACTTATAATCAGCAACTTTAAGTTTATAAAAAGAAAAAAAAATTCAGTTATGAAATTCGGAACGGTTAAAAACAATGAGAAAACTATTCCGAAGATATATAGCACTTACAAAAATACGTTTAAAAAGCATTCTTTCTAAACATTAAAGGCACAGTTGCATGATAAAATACGGAACGGTCCAAAGCCATTACAGAAGTATTTAGAATATATAAAACCTCTTAAGAGATGTACACCACTTAGTTTAACTCGTTTAAAAAAATTCTTTCAAAAATTAGGAAAAATTGCATTTATGAAATCAAGAACGCTTTAGATCGATTACGAAAGTATTTAGATATAAAACCTCTAAATAAATTCGTTTAAAAGCACTTTTTATACTTTCTTTAGAAATTTAATAGAATGATTCGACACTTTATGGGTATGTTATATTTTGTGTATTTGATGTAGCGGAACAAGTAACATGCGTTGTAATAAAACGTGTGAGCAGCAAAATCGCAAATCTAACAAATAATAATTTCGAAATAAGACTCTACCACTACGATAGACTGTATATATAAATAATACATAGTTGTTGGAGTCGACACTTCTTGGTAGCATTCAATATAGTGTGAGTGATTTGGTTTCGCAGGTTGAACGAAGGTATAATTTTAATTGTCGTTATCATTAATATTCGTTATAACACTTTCTACTTCTTTATCAATATTAAAGAAATAATATATTAGTTCCTATATTTTATTAGTGTATGAATATTGGCCGAGTTGGGATGAGAAGAAGTTAAAGGATTTCTCCTTTATAATGCTGTTTTTGCCAGTTTTACTTAAATAGCATGATTAAGTTTGAATTTCTTCAATAAGAAAATATTTTACAATCATTGCTGTTTAGTATAATTAAATATTTATATTATGCTTTTTTAGAATTATTTGGTCAAGCGCTGTTAACTGGTTAAACTTACAGATGGCATACCTATATTTATTTAAGTCGTCGAATTTAAAAAATACAACAATGCGATTGGACTAAATTATTTTAACAACTTATATAGTTAATAAGCAAATAAATGTATATGTTTGTGACGTTTTCTTGTTTTTGATGTGAAAACATTTACTTCAGAACATTACTAGAATTAACAATAATATTGAAATTATATTTCACAACTGAAATTGGTTTTAAATTATCCTAAGTTTTGACATAAAAGAGCTGTTTGTGTTACACAAATTAAAAATAAATGCATCAAACTAAGTCCACCAGTTTATTCGAATCTTCTGTTGTATAGATGTTACAGCAATAAAAGAAGAAACGGTGTTACAGGAAGAAAAAATGTCGGGAATCTATCTAGGCTTATATCATTTATGGCTGTTTACCATTTCGCAAGACTGCTCAAAATTATCAGTTCTCTGACGTCACCTACATCGATCTACCCTCTCTCAAAAACTTTTAGCGCTACAAATTCTCTCACAATCGCCTCATGATCTCTCACTTTGCCCTAAATGGTTAACTTCCTCATCAACAAAGCAAAAAAATCTTACATATAAAGCAAACGGCATAAATTTTCTCGAGTTATATAATTTAACATCAGATAATATTTTTTTCTCCATTTGTAGATGATATTACTGAGTATTCTTGCCATTTTGGCAGTCCGAGTATGTATTGTTCTTTCATTTACGGATTTCAATGACGTCGCACTCTCTAACTCCAAACATGCGCCAAATGAAAACGAAATCGAGGCTGCACTAAAAAAAGCAAGGGAGATAAATTTTATGAAAAGAAGTATAAGCCTGTTCGACAGAAGCTGTAAGTAAAATGTTTAAGTTGGTAAATTTCTTAATAGTTATAACATAGTAACCTTTTTTTTATTATGATTTTCTGTATGATGTTACATTTATCTTTCAGCGTATTTAAGGCAGTGTTATTTTAACAGTGTATGTAGTACGGGTTACGCAACCATCATTCCAAAAAACCACAGAGACTCAGGTCGGGCGAATATAGAGGGTGTGGCAATTTTGCTAGCAGTACGCTGCTGTTTTTTTTTTTTTTTTTTTTTTTCAAAAAGTATTGTCATAAATAACACAGTTGTTTTAACTTATTCGTCGACGTTATAACTTCTTACTGATTTAAAAACGTTTCCTCTTAAAAAAATCCAATAATAGATCTGCCATGTCTACAGGCTATTTGCAAAGAAGGACCTTGGGAGTTTAAGTAAATTGTGTTCTTGTTGAGACATCTAATCGTTCTTGCTCTTTCCTAAGTCTGTGTTTGTTATTTTCCCTTCTTGAATAAGAAAGATATATTCTTGTCTCGTTCCCCTGTGAGTTCATGAATCTGCCTTTCGTCAGTACTTTTTATAGATTTTCAGAATAATTTTGCAACAATGCACCCTTTGGGTATTTGCTCTGAGTGATTAAATAATTACATTATATGAACGAGAAACCGTGATATATACGACGGTAGATTTTAAAATCTATTTCCATTCTAACATGTAGGCTAATTTTATAAAGGGCGCAAGTATGTGAACTATTGAACAGTGACGTTTGCAGTGACGTCAGCAAGCACGCTTCTATTCAGCGTGATATAATGTATACGATATATCACGCTCAATTCATTCTTTGTTAATTGTCGGCAAATTTCGGATAGTGTTAGAATATTACAGAAACCACCTAAGTCCACGAAACATTCATGCTAATAATCTGTAAAAGTTTCTACGTAAGTGCGCTTATCTAAAATTTATATGAAAACCCCTCGTAAGAACAACAGTCACGAACTTGCAGTTTTGCATTTTGTCTTACTTTTTGCAGTTCACTGCAGTTATTTTACTAATTTGAACTATTTCTAAAATACTATAGCTATTGCCTTATTGCGCATCTAATTTGTTGTTTTTAATTTTTTTGTTATTGGTTGCTGTTGTCTTTATTTTCTTGTTTAATATAGATATGGTTTTTATAATAATAAACGTTTAATTTTCTTCTATGATTTGGTAAAAAGTAACAACATTTATGTCTCGCACAATTGAATTTAAAATGCAGTACGATAAAGATATTGCTCGACCAAATGGTTATGCGCCATTTATTATTTTGTACGGTTTACTCCTTAGAAAAGGCAACTTAATTTATAACTTCCGTTAATGGTCTTCAGTGTCTTCAGATGACAACTCAAATAGAGTTCGATGCCCACTATCTTTACATCACGGAGTACGACAGTATGGCGATAATACAAGAGCCAAGCGGCAAGCCAACGACGCATTACTGGCCATGAGAATTCTCATGGAAGAGTGAGTAAAGAATATTAATAAAATATGAGACTTGTTCCTTTTTTTCAAGGAGGTCATAAAATACCGATTTCTCCCATTGTGATTTTTATAAGGTCTAATTTTGAATTTTCAGTGCATCGCTGAGGACGCTTGAATATAGAACATTATATACTTTCACTGAAGAGCTTTTAGCACTTAACTTTGGAAGAAGCTCAGATACAAACCTGTGGCCTGTTCCACCTATTCATAACTAAAGACGGTTGATGTGGCTGCCGTCTCATTATGTTTTGTTTTGTTTTTTTCTTCTTTAGAGGCGGGTATAGTAGTGTCGATTTACAACAAGATACTGTTCATAACATTTTTAAACGGTTCATTGATGACACCTGTGACCGTCGAGAACCTGGCAATTGCAGTTTCACAAGCAGATACCGCATGGCAGACGGCTCTTGTAACAATGTCCAAAATCCAGGATGGGGGATGACAGGAAGTATACAGGAAAGAGTTCTTCCGAATGCTTACGGTAATGTTCTGAATGTTTTAAACACCTCAAGACCAGTGTCGATTTCCAAAAGCATGAGATCACGGGTTTAGTTCCGTCAGGAAATAAGACTTAATTATAACTTCAATAGTCAGTCAGTTCAGAGCCTGTTCTGAATCATTCTTTCTTTTTCTTTCTTTCTTTCCTTCTCTCTTTCTTTGTTTTATTTTCTTTTATGGTAATTCAAGCTAATATATACCACAAAAAACACATCTACACTCGATATAAAATAAGCACTTGTTTTGTTAAAACAGAGGCACATTCTTGAAACTGAAACCCTTTAATTGAAAATGTTTGAAATAGTAACATTTTACAAATGATAGTAACTATTATGGCTACAGATGATAAAGTCGGACTTCCTAGGACAAAAGGTCTCTTAGGCCGTAAACTGCCTAATCCGCGTACGGTCAGCAACGTGGTGCACAAAAATAAAAACTTGGAGGAGACCCTAAGCGACAGACTGACTCTTCATGTGATGGGCTTCGGCCAGTTCCTAGATCATGACATTGCCATAACACCGGAAGGAGAAGGTAAATTTTGATTAAACCACAGTTTTTTTCCAAACTGGTTTTATCGTTTCATCTGTCTACTGTATTTGTTTGTTTAATTACTACTTAGAAAAAAGAAAGAAATAGAAGAGAGAAAAAAGTAATACATTATTGCAAATCATTTACAAAATTCTAAATTAAGGCATTTTTGACATATAAGTATAAATTTATAAATTTAAAAAGTAATAGCTTTTTAGCTCACCTGTCCGTTTTAGTGGTAAAAGGTGAGCTATTATGATCGTCCGTCTATCGTCTGTTGTTCATCCTGATTTACTAAGTGAACACTCTAGAGGTCAAATTTAAAAAAGAAAAAAAGCTTTTGAACACTTTAAAGGTCACATTTCCTATTCAGTCATCGGGAGTTTTTGTCAGAATGTTAAGCTTGATGACTTCTAGGTTTCTTCATGTTTGGGTCATGTTGTGTTGCGACAAAATCTAGGTCACCAGGTCACCAGGTCAAATCATAGAAAAAACATAGAAAAAAATCTGATCTCTCTAGAGGCCACATTTCCCATTCAATAATCATGAATTTCAGTTTGAATGTTTAGCTTGATGACTTATGGGTCCTTCTCATATATGGTTCATGTTGAGTCAAGAACTAAAACACAAGGTCAAATCATAGTAACACCTTGTGAACACTCTTGAGGCCACATTTACCATCCAATCATTATGATTCTTTGTCAGAATGTTTAGCTTGACGACTTTTAGAAACTGTTTATAAATTATTAATGCGTGAATTAATTTTTCCGAACATAACCGAGATGTTTAAAGTATAGGAATTTTGTTAGTTTGTTTCATTTAAAATCAATTTGAATAGACACTGGATGTGAATGTATTCCGAATGATTTATCTTTCTTCGTTTCTTTATTATCTAGAATACGAAAATTGTTGCGATGAAGCAGCGAAAGATGAGTATGATTCAATTTTTTGTGTATAAATAAACATATTTTCAATAGTTCATTACTTTCACACTCCGCCCCTTCTCTCCGTTTATTTACTCAATCTTTAACATCGGTAATAGTAACATTTCAAATATCAACTTAACATCTTTTACAAATTTAGGCGAGCACAAGGCAAGGACACGCCATGGTGCATTTCAAAATTAAAAATGAACGCCCAATTCACAAATATTTATATTGCTTAACAAAAAGCACATGAAATATGTAGAAATACCGATTTATTCCCGACAGTTATGAATTTTCAGTTTAATAAATTATTTCCTTATATCTTTTCCAATTTTATGTGATTACATGCGAAGTTTTACTGTTTTTATAAAAATATATTTATATTATAATAAAACATTTAAGACCAGTGTGTAATATATATAAATATATATTCAATATATATTAGTTTACATACTATATATATGTATATATATTTTCTCACTAGCAAGGAAAGCTGTTTCAATATCGTAATTGAGAAGTCACCTCTTGAAACGTCACCCATATTTGTGCCCGATTATTGTATGCAATTGAAACGGTCGGCACCGGTTTTCTGTCCAGACGGTAAGTACTGACAAAAGAATTTGGGAAGATTTTTGCACAATAATTCCAGTAGGTCAAAATGTCTTACAAATACCATTTAGGAGCTTGGAATAGATGAAAGTTTATTGCCTTAAATCCTGAAACTGGATGAACTGATCGAAATGATTTTTTTCTCATTCAGTTTTAATCAGTTAATCTCGAGGTTTTTATGCCCCCGAAGGGAGGCATATAGTTTTTGAACTGTCCGTCCGTCAATCCGTCCGTCAGTCAGTCCGTCCGAAAATTTTACGTTGGTCGTAACTTTCTTATTATTAAGTGGATTTACTTCATACTTAGCCACAACATCCCTTTGGACAAGACCTTTTCGCTGACATATATTTATTTGACATTGACCCCTGAATGACCTTCATCTTGAAGATCCAGTTGTCCAAAAACATTAACATTGACCATAACTTCCTAATAAATAAATGGATTTACTTCATACATGGACACAACACCCCTTACGACAAAACCTTCTCAATGAACTATACTTATTTGCCCTTGACCTCTGAATGACCTTCATCTTGAAGATCCAATTGTCTAAAATCTTTAACAATGGCTATAACTTCCATATTACAAGGTCGATTTACTTCATACCTGGACACAACAATCCTTTGGAAATGGCCTTCCCATTGACCTATACTTCTTTGACATTGACCCTTGAATTACTGGTCCTCATCTCAAAGTCAAAGCACCACTTCGATGGCATTGTCATCTTACAGTGACAGTTCTTGTCACAGTCTCTCATGTACTCAAGACAAAATCTAGCAGTAAAAGTAAAGTATCATAACTTTCAGGGTAGCACAGAATGTCATTTTGTTCATTGATTATGGAACTGTTAAAGATTATACTGAGGAACTTTTAAAACCTGTCCTCAAGAGTGCCAGGCTATGAAGAGTGGGCTTTTGTGTAACACCGTCTGATAACTCTTTATTTTGGTAGTAATTGACTCATGTAGGTAATTTATCCTTTCCCCAGCTATTTAGTATTATTTTTATTTATTGCTTTCTATTTCGATATTTACACCGTACTTTAACATTTCCGTTACATGTTTAACTGTGCCAGAAGAGTATGTTTGACTATAAGTATGTTTTTAAGCTACTTCCAATGAGACGTTAGTTCGGCAGCAGACAAACGGACTGACAGCTTTCGTCGACGCCTCCAATGTGTATGGCTCATCTTTGGAGAAACAAAGGGAATTACGAGAAAATGGTAAGCATTAATACAGCGGAGATCGGGAAAAAAAGAGAATAAGATTTTATTTTTACATTATAAGTACAAGTAAAGATGGATTTTTAGAAAATGATTTGAGACTGGTTTTCGGACTCTTACGTCATCACCGATTCTGTCCGAAAATTGTCTCTGAAGTAACATAGATTTATTTTGGAACTACTTCCAATCTAGTCTGTTATTGTATTCTTGTGCCTTCTTTCCTTAGGGGCTATATACCGAGATTATCGGTGTTAGACTGCATTGTAAACGAACGGTAACCAATCTTGTCAGATGGAGAGAATTTCATACGACGGAAAAGCTTTTTCTGTTAAAAGACAACTAAAGACTGTACTTTAAAGAGTTAATGACCACTTATTACATGTATTTTTTCTTTCTGAGACCGTTACAGTACTTTTAAGAGATAATGACCACTTATTACATGTATTACATGTATTTTTGCTGACTTTTCTAAAAACAAGTGGTTTTTCAACTTGAAATATTGTCAAACTGAATAAGTCTCGTTATCTTGAGCATCATTCATATACGTTTTCCAGAAACAACTTTGTCTTTAATAACAAACTTTCTGCTCTAGAGATATATGTAAATGTGTGTTTCAGGGAACGGTTATCGCTTGGCTACCTCAATGTTTGAATCTGAAGAAAGGATTCTCAATGGCCCTGATACGGGATGTAAACTCACTGAACCCACACAAAGTTGCTCTTTAGCTGGTAACGACTTACTTCTCCCATCTTCAGAAGCTTTTAGCTCAATCAAACGTTATATAGTTTGTACATACTTCATCTCAATATTTTGTAACCATTCTGTTTGACATTTATTAACTCATATATTCGTTTTTACTGAATACTTAGTTGATATGACTGACTGAAGTTTGTGATGCAATATACTGCTGATGCAGCATCTTCCCTGCCTGGCAAACAAACTGCCTGCTTGTTTTTTGTTTCTAGCTTACACTAGACCCAGTCGGCTTAAAGGATTTGTAGAAATTGAAATTGTACGTGACTCATCGGCAAAGTTTTAAAAGCCTTAAATAGACATGCGGCATTTAAATGTCCATTGGCGTAGTGTGCCTACATCGTGCAGTTGGCTTGGGTCTACATTTATTAAAAGAAATGAAAAAAAAACAAACAATGTAACATTAAAATCTTTAGTAGAAACTAGAGGTGGGGATGTAGTGTTTTTCACAATTCGGTATTTTTAAGCACTTTAGTTATGACAAAAAGCACCTTTAACTCATAGAATGTTTAAATAAGGACAGGTTGGGAATCTTGGCCGGTACATGAGGATTACACTAAAAGAAAGATAAGCTACGTCCCTGAAACTATTAATTGTTGTTTAAGTGAAATCGATCCTATAGTTCCTTTACTAAAATGCTACCAAAGTTGCATATGATGTATAAGTGATACAGGTTTCTATCCTTTTGTACTCCTTTTAAGTTACTGTCCCTCACCTCTGTTTCAAGTGATTTGTACCTCACCTCTGATTCAAGTGAGGAAGTAGCTCGTCGTTTGCGGAGAAATTGTAAGTAAACTGATTGGACACCCAGGAACAATTTTTGGGTGGACTGACTGTCGGGATATGGCCAGAGCTTTTGAAACTAGCATTGAACCTTAGTAAAACAAAGAGAGTTGTTCATGTACCATTTCTGGGTTGATGGCTTTTAATTACAGATGTACACTTATTTGTATGCAATGTACCCAAGGAAATATTTTTTAACAGAAGTAGTTCTTTCATTTATCTTTTTTTAAATTCTATAGAGAATGAGCCAATAAAATCTATGTAAAATATACCATAAGTAAATTTTAGGGTATGTACTCTAATGAAGTGGACATCCTAACAACTCTCTATGATATAGGAAGATGGTTGGCGAATAAGAAGAGTACAGTATGATACTCTGTATGATATAGGAAGCTGGTTGGTAAATAAGAAGAGTACAGTATGATACTCTGTATGATATAGGAAGCTGGTTGGTAAATAAGAAGAGTACAGTATGATACTCTGTATGATATAGGAAGCTGGTTGGTAAATAAGAAGAGTACAGTATGATACTCTGTATGATATAGGAAGATGGTTGGCGAATAAGAAGAGTACAGTATGATACTCTATTACAATGGTAACGCAGTTCTGTCAGTGAGCATATGCAAGACCAGTAGCTGTTGAAATTAAATGGAAAATTCTTGTGATGATCTTTGCAGGAGACAGGCGTGTAAACGAAATACCAACTCTTACTTCTTACCATTATCTCTTCGTAAAGGAACACAACAGAATTGCCGAACAGATCAAAGGTTAATTCAATTATATGTAAATTACGGGATAACAATATTTCTATTTCGCGAGTCTGTTTGATTAAACAATTCGTGCGTGTCAGTGTTGTCAAAAAGTTGTTGATTATTAAAAATAAAAAGTAGGAAAATGTCACTGGTTAATTATAGCTCTGTTGTCAAAGATATGAAAAAAGACAAATTAAATATTAGATATTGAATATTAGAAACTGAGGACTCATTAAGCTGAACAAAAAGGTGAATACACGTTTACTAACAAACAAAACAGCATTGGAGCTCTAATTTCTTCTTTTTCGAAGAATGAAGAGAGGTACAAAGAATAATTTTCTTATTCATTATTTTGTATTAACGTAAGCATTTGTTTGCTGATAAATACGGAACAGAAAAGCTTACAGCAACGATAATAATAAAAACCTGTTTGATTGTACTGATGCATAGAACTAAGAGAAGATCAGGAGAAAAAAAGATTTTGATATAGATTTTGTTCATTTGTGTTCAAATACGTGTTCTTTTCAAAAAACGTCTTGGTTTACTGTGATGTGTTTGAATAGTTTCTTGTTTATACATTCCATACACTGTCAGAATATATCAACGATGAGGAGATCATCTTCCAGGAAACTAGAAGAATTGTCATCGCTATCATGCAAAAGATTGTCTACGACGAGTATTTACCGTCGATTTTCTCGCCAGAAGGGTTACAGACGTACCGATTGAAAAGCACCGTAGATTACCAATATGAACCGGACTCTAATCCGAATCTTATGAACGCTTTTGGAATAGCATACAGGTTTGTGAAGTGTCTTCTATGTTGTTCATGAGGTTAAGCTGCGTTATCAAATAACATTCAAGAATAATATCGACATATCACTCTTTGAATTTTCAGTCGCTTTAATCTACACATTAAATTACAAAATATTTTAATATTTGAAATTATACAGATATGATTATTTCTCTGTTTCGCACTTCATATCCAGTGATTTTCAGTGTGACCTTTACGCATAGTTACTATCAAAATGTTTAACCTTTTAAATATAGCTGGGATTTTATGGCACTTATTTAGTTGCTAAAACGTATATTGTAAAATGGTGAAATAAACTTGCAATAATTATGCATGAATTCGTAGCTACCGCACTTGAGTAATATGTATCAAACGCAACAATCTGGCAAAACAACATTTTGGTCTTACTGGAGTTAATATTTGTATTAAATGATGTTTGAAGCTTTATCCTGAAAACGTAAATTAGATAATTCAGAATTATAACGTTAGTTCTAAAAAACATTGTGATCAGCAATTTTTTAAGATCCAGAAACTATTAGCTTAATGAAAAATAAAGAAACAACATTTATTGTCACTATTGTACTTCATGTGGAGCCAAATTGAGTATTTCTCCCCCCTAGAAGTGGGTTGGGAGACAGATTGTTTTTGTACTTTCCGTCCGTGTGTATGTCTGTCTGTCTGTCTGTCACAAAATTTTTCTGCGCTTTTTCTTCATTACAGCTGGCTGGATTTCAATGGCATTTGCTATGGTTTATTGGTACCAGTCCTAGTTTAGAACATCGTCGGCTTTTTCCAGTTTAGTAATTTTCAGCGAATTATTGGTTTTGATTTTTCTAAATATGAACACATATGGGCATATCTTAATAACCCTGGTTAGTTATTTACGAAACTTCACAGGATTGATTGTAAGTAAGTGTTGTTACGCGAATTACTTTTGTGTTCCGGTCGGTTGATTTTTAGTGGAGTTGTGACCCTTAATTTGTCCAAATTTAAATACATTTACGCATATCTCCTTCACAAGTGATCAGTTTTTGAAGAATCTTCGGAAAAATGATTATAAGCGAGAGTAGTTATGCATATTTTCTTGTATTTTGGTCGGATGACTTTTTAGCGAAGTTACGACCCTTGATTTGTCTTAACTTGAATAACGTTGGGCGTACCACCATAACCGTTTGTTTGAATTTGAGGAAGCTTCAAAGCAATGATCGTGACAAAGTGTAGTTATGCATATTATCAGCGTATTCTTGTTGAATTTGTCTTAGTGGTGTTGCAGTGCTTGATTGTTCTAAAACTGAACACATTTCAACATATCTAACCGCTATAACTGCTAGTCGGATTTAGACCGCTAGTTGAATTTAGACCGCTTGTTGGATTTTGACGAAACGTGTAGTTACGATTTTTATTGGTGTGTTCTGGTCGGCGATTTTTAGCGCAATTGTAGCCCTTGATCAAATTTAAATACAGGCATATCTCCATAGCTGCTGATCGGATTTTGAGGACACTTCACAGGAATGTTTACAAGCGAATATTCTTCATGGTTAATGAGATGTGGAGTTAGGGCAGGGGGTAGAGACATATGTTTCTCTCAAAACAATCTCCAGTTTGGACATTTTTTTATTATGATACATTTTTACTAGAGTTGGACACTCGTGGATACCACAGCAGATACAGATATTCAGCAGATCTTTAAAACAAATTAACCAAGAGGGATTTTCAAGAAAAACAGAAGACGTTTATTTTAACCCAGATATGACCTACATGCTGGACGGTTTTGAAGGTCTGTCGTACTTTTTGACAGGTAGACAGTCACCAGAAACGGACAGGTATTATTTTCAGATTAACTTCTATCAATCTAATTGTATTTATTTACCATCCGTACTGGTTGCTCACATAACTGACGGCCTTTACCTTTTTTAAAGTTTTGTTTTCAGGGTGTCAGGGTAGTGAAAAGTACATCATGCGCCCACTCCACATTCTATAGACATTCCTAGTTCTTTCACATTTTAAGTGTATAGCACATATGTATACAGCAATCCGCTACCACTTAACCACCGACCCGCCTATTAGTTGAATTTTCGAACCGCTCTTAGATATATATTTTATTTAAAGTCTAAAGCCTTTGCGCACTGTTGACCTTAAAGTCAAAAGCCTTCGCGCACTGTTGACCTTAAAGTCAAAAGCCTTTGCGCACTGTTGACCTTAAAGTCAAAAGCCTTTGCGCACTGTTGACCTTAAAATCAAAAGCCTTTGCGCACTGTTGACCTTAAGTCAAAAGCCTTTGCGCAATGTTGACCTAAGAGTCAAAAGCCTTTGCGCACTGTTGACCTTAAAGTCAAAAGCCTTTGCGCACTGTTGACCTTAAAGATCACTCGAGGCGACTTGTCAGTTCCTTTTGTTCGTTCTCATTATTTGGGAAATGGTAATCACAAAAAAGACACTTAGATACTAGAAAAAAATGTCAATTTTGTTAAAATATCAATGTTTAACAAAACGGCAACAGCAACAAAAGTGACAATAAATTTCAATTGGAAGTCTACATATACTTGAATTTCATTACGTTTGCAGTGTTTTGGAAGAACCTGTTCGAAGTAAATTGTTCATCAATGAGGAAGGCACTGAAGCCTTTGACCTAGCTGCACTGAACATTCAGAGAGGACGTGACCACGGCTTACCTTCCTATCATAAGTACAGGGTATGGTGTGGGTTGTCCCCGCTCCGCAGTGTTTGGGGTAATTCTGGCCTCGTCGATCACACGTCTGAGATGGCAAAATTGCTTAAAAAGGCTGGTTATAGGTAAGTTCTCTTTTCATCACCCATCGTAACTACATTTTTTGCCGGAAACTCGATAAACAAAACAAAAATAAGGATCTTGTAAAAATCAGCTAGAGAATTTGAATGTTAAGAAAAGCTTGCTTGTAAAAGGATTCATATCAAACTGATATTCGAGATACACAATCAGTGTTTCATTTAGCTGCACGGAAGTATAAAAACCAGAAAACAGGCTAAAATAAAAAGGCATTTTAAGGTGTTCATGAAGTTTCGGTAAGGACAAAGTTTATCAATTTCGTAGTCACTCAGTTATCACTTCGGTCAACTTAATTTCTATTTGGTCAAATCAAAACTGAAAACACACTTGTTTCTCAAGTTCTATGAACAGTAAGTTTTAATGAAATGTATTGAACTATATGCTTGGGAACTAAGTTCTAGAATCACTTTTTATATGTTCGTGTAAAAATGTAACTTTAAAGACCTGTTTGATTGTGAAGCGCAGTAGAATATCTTTATAATTTTTGCGCTATATAAATGTAATGTATTTGTATTTGTATATTTGGTGAATATCAAAAATAACATAACAAAACAAATACTCGGGGAAACTCGTGCTTTAAAATATATACACACCAGTCACATTAGCTGATTTTTTCTTTTAGGAAATTGCTATGTATTAATATGTGATTCTTAACTGTTTGATATCTCTGAAGATCTCCCCAAGATATCGACCTGTTCGTCGGCGGTCTCACTGAAATCCCTGTGGAAGGTGGCAACCTTGGACCAACATTCGAATGTATTATAGGACGGCATTTCCGGAATCTGAAATACGGTGACAGGTTTTGGTATCAGAACGAGGACGCTGGATTCACTCCCGGTATGTTTAGGCGTTAGACTATTAACCCTTCTCCTGCTGGTGGCAATTGTGTTTGCCTTTGCGACCAGTGCAGACCAAGATCAGCCAGCGCATATGTGCAGTCTGATTATGGTCTGCACAATTCGCCATTTAGTCGATTATGTTTTTTTTTTTTTTTTATATATAAAATCCCCTGTAAAAGATATTGAACCTGTCCAAATTGAAAGGTAGACAAGTCCATTTAATAGATTTAGCAGGCTAAGGGTTAAATATTATTCTGTCAAAAGAGATTCAAGAAAAATGTCTGCTTATGTAAGATTAAGGCATGAAGCATACGACAATGAAACTGAATTTACTTTTTGCAAAACATTCTATAATGTGTAATTATTTGTGTATTTGTGACTTTTTACTTCCGTTGTTACATTTATGTAAGAACTTCGAGTATGGTAAATTTCAAAAGGTCTGAAAAACTAATTTGTTTTTGACAAATCCGTTAAACCTAAGGTTCTGAAAACAAATTGGTCACACACTGTTAAAAAAGGTTCCTTCAAAGTGTTATAAATTTACCTGTCACTAAGCACGGACAGAGTAAGATATTGTCTTTAAAATCTTATAAATGTTGTTCATACTCAACCAACAGTTATAGGCACTACAGAAAACTTCATGTAATAATATCAGATTGTTGATATACAGTTTTCTCTCTTTTGTTTTCTTTTCTTTTTAATGTAGAGTGATTAATAACAAAGAATACTTTCTAAGAATTTTGTTTTTGACATTATCAATTACTATTTCATTTAATGCAAAAAACAGCAAAAACTTAAACAGCACTATCATCTGTTAATAAGATCATGTCCCTTTCATTGAGTTAATTTAAGATATTTTCAACGACTTGTGTTTGTAACTTTTTACCAGATCAGATTTCTGCGATACAAGCTTACTCTCTTTCTAAAGTCCTTTGCAACAACTACAACTTTGAGAAGGTACACCATCCAAGTGCATTTGTTTCAACGTAAGTAACTTCAGTATATATAGAGGTACAGCGCTGTTGTTTTCATGAAAGGAGTTTACCTTTTCACAACTTTGCTTTAATTGAAATTGTTTAAGCTGTTTTCAAGGAGAAAAGTACATTTTGCAAGTTTTGCTTCAGTGGTAGATAGTTAAGTCGAACGTTATCTGTCAGGAAAGAAAAAGTAATTAAAGCGACTGACTCACAGACGATGATAAAAAGAAAATGTTTATACATCTTTAAATTCTTGCTGTAATCGTGAAGAAGATATGTAAATTAAGTTACAGACTCAGTTTTTGTGACAGAAAAACATCAAAATATAAAGTTTTTCACACTTTTATCGGTAAAAAATTTACCCCGTTAGTCACGGGGTAGATACTTTAGTTATAAGATTAATTTTGAGGCAATCTAATAACAAGACGTCGTGTCTCAGTGGACTAAGTCGTCGCTCTATATTTTACTTACCGAAAGGTCGTGGGTTCGAATCCTGGTTAAGTCAAAACTTTTTTTTTCAGTTTTCATGGTGTATAGAAGCATAATATTATATTTTTCCCATATCATATAAAATCCTCTTAAATTTTAGAGAATAAAAAATTTCAGCAAAATTTTGTGAGTCAGTCGCTTTAAAGTTTGCTTAATTATTCTGTCATATCATTTGTTTTATTGTAAAGCTACCAACAAGAGAGCAAACAATATGAATTTTGAGCTTAAATTTAATGTTTATTGGTTTAAAAAATTTAAACTCGTGTTAGGCTTTTTTTATTGAAAGGATACAAAAACGGATATTTTTGTTTTTTTAAAGTGAGCAACCAAAATCGTGTGATGAAATCCCCGATCTTGATGTGTCTATTTTTGAGTATCATCCACCGTCTCATGGGGAGCTTGTAAGGATGGTAAACGAATTAGAAAAAGAGCTGGAGGAAAGACGATAACTGGATGAATAGCTGATTATAAAAATCTGTCACGTGTTCACAGCGATGCTTTCATCACGATTGTATTTTACGTCATCCGTCATGACCTGACAACTTGCAATGGTTGCTTAAAATCATTTCGTTTTTTATTTCTTTTGTGTATAAAAAAGATATTAATGTGACAATGTAATATATACACGTTTTCGTAATATTTGCTTATAAGTACTGTGTGAGACCTCCTTTTTCTTAAAGCAAATCATAAAATTTCCATTATGAAATATATTAAATAACTTATTAATTTTATGAACGATTCAGAAGAAAGATGAAGTATTTAGTGAAAAAGAAAAAAAACTGACACTGATTCACATCATCTCACCAGACCTTAACTATTATCACAGAGCGGTATTTGTCCTTAATCACCTTTTCTTTAGATTTCTGACTGGCATTTTTATGTGACAGGAGCTTTTGCTTTCAATTATTTAGATGATTTTTAGAGTGTCTACATTTCATTTTATCTACCGTTTCGCAACTACGATATGAAAAGATTTATATTAGCTTTAAAACAGCTTTGCTTTTGTTTCCAATTTATAACAATTTGTTTAAAAATAAAACATTACAAAATACAAAGATTATCATTCATCCGTTTCGTCTAAGGTTCATAATGTTTCACACAATCATGTGACACCTGGACGGAGCGCTCAGATCAATGGCGACTGTTAAATTGCAAATCTTGAGTTGTTGTGTGTTTTTTGTTGCTTTTATGTTTACTTTATCAATGTATCTTCAAGCACTGTTTTGCATCATGTTTTAGTATAATCATTATAATAAATACGATAAGTACGATAGATTTATAAGTTTAAACAGAAAGTAAAACATCAAAGGTAAATGATGATGACACTTGAGTTGGCAAAAACAATTCCATACTACATAAATAGTGCACGATTTACTCTTTATAGTATATTCTCTGATCAAGATAGTGCACGATTTACTCTTTATAGTATATTCTCTGATCAAGATAGTGCACTATTTACTCTTTATAGTATATTCTCTGATCAAGATAGTGCACGATTTACTCTTTATAGTATATTCTCTGATCAAGATAGTGCACGATTTACTCTTTATAGTATATTCACTGATCAATCTAATTACAATGAGGCAAAGTTACATTGATTTGACTGATTAATTAAGCCACAGAGAAATGTACACCATACATTAAAATAAATGTCATTCTTCTCTTGTAGGAAATTTTCACAAACGAAACGAATCTGTGAAAAACAGACTGCTAGCAATTTGTAATATGAAATGTAATAAACAGTTTCAAAACATACGATAGTCTTTCATTTACTATTCAAATATAAAGGGATGTTCAACAAAAGAAACCGTTGAAAAGCCTATGTTTGGCATATTGCTTACTATTTGTTGGTGTTCATTTCTAAGATTTCTTTTGTTTACTTTTCGTCAGTCTTTCTGAGCTGCATAATGTCAGATACAAACCAAAACAAAATTTTGGCAATGAAGATATGTGATACAGTACGCCGACTTGCCTTTGTCCTGAATTAAATAGTGCTACGCATTAAACAAAATTGTCGCGTAGGTGTTTGAAAAGGTATTTATGTGAGAACCCGGATGTTAAGTTATTAAATATTTTTGCGTTTATTTTTGTAAGGTAAACATACACAAACCAGATTAAAGAAATTTAAACGAAATTGTGTAAAAAGTTTAAAACAAAAGTGGCCTTAAAACGAACCTAAATATTAATATAAATATAACATAAATATATACATAAATATAAATATATACATAAACATCTTTTAAAAAAAATGTTCGTACAGGTTTTTTCTTTTTTCTAGTTATATGTTAATAAAAATTGAAAAAAGCAAAGTATATTCTTTCTTTCCAAAAGGTTATTTACTGTTTTTAACGACAAATAATGTCTCCAGATACTTGTTTTGACCGAAAAATTGCATAAAATCCCGAATGAAAGAGTGCAGAAGTCGTCACTTCGGATACTTTCCGGCACGCTTATTTCAAACAACTTTCGAAAGCTTCGATATCTCAGCTTTGTTTTCTCGGAAAATTTCTAAAAGTTTCATGAAATTCTGAGACCATGCGTGTCATGGCTCTTCTGTGAAATGTTATTGTTTACGGAGATTTTGTTGATTTTTGCAAATAATATTACCACTTTAGGTAAAACACCTTAAAAACAAGTACAAACCAGTTCTGTATAGTCTTCTGATACTGCAGTGCTTGGTGTTTTAAAGTAAAAATGATATTTTGCAAAAGAAGTGTTGGCTGTTGTAAATCAGTAGCTATGTTTATTAAACATTGGTTACAAATTATGATAACATAATACATCTGTATAAACAAAATTTACATTATTCTAATTAAGGCTATAAAAGCCGGATTACTTATATTAGAAAATTGTTAAATTATTGCTGATAACGTATTTTCAAAAGTATTTGCAAATGTAAAAATCGTTATGAATGAATAAACAAGAATGGTTAAAGGGGCTGTGCTCCAAATGACAAAAAAAGAAAGTTTTCTTGTATTATGAATTTCTTAATATTTATGACTAATGCTTAAAAACTAACTTACTGACAAAAAATAAGTCAGATAATCACATTATAAATTGATTTTTTTTTCCGTTTATAGTCCTAAACCGTAACGCGACGGTATAACTATATCGTATAACATCTATAGTAAATAATTGTTATTTCAGTTGCAGTGATAGTGGTGACAGTAAAAGCATTGGTAAAATTTTGTTTACATGAGGGTCCAGAGTTCAAATCAAGCTGAAGCGAATATATATTTGTTTGTTCTATTTTGACTTTTATAATCAGTTTTGAAGTAAAATATCATGTTGTTATAATCTCACGGCATCTAGATATTTAATTTATGTAAAAAATATTTTTATATCAAATCTGGAGTACAGCCTCTTTAAGAAGTATTTATAACATCTCTATCATAATATAAGATAACATTTTGTCTTATGTTCATTTGTCTCCCACCGCTGATTCAGAGTAGATCATGTGGGAACAGTAGTCAGTCACTTGCGGAGAAATTGGCAATTACTGGTTAGTTATCCAGGAAAACCGGTTAGGTGGACTGACCGCCGAGATATAACAAATGTTGAAATCGGCGTTAAACCCCAAAACAAACAAAACAAATATAAGATATGTCTAGGAAACTAAAACATCATCTGAATAAGAAAACACCTCAGATTAATTTCCTAAGAGTTTAAGATTTTTACCTACTTAAATTAGGAATTCTGTTCATCTCTGAGTCCTAATGACTCCTCTCTCAGTCCTAATGCCTCCTTGGCTACTTATTATTCAAAACATTTTCTGAGCTCCAACATACGCAGCCGGAATTTTCTCTTCATAATAAAATTGTTGTAAAGAATACTCCTTGTGTTTAGTGTCCGTAGCACAACAAATGGCATGATTAGTTTGTGAAAAGTGTCTTTTATAAGATATACGTGTACGAAGTAAAAGGGGAACTCACTCGTTTATTGTTTGTTTTAAACTCAATCGCTTTGAAGACAAACTAAGGGAAAGTACTCCTGCAGGTATATAACATTACCGTATACAGCAGTTAATTCCCTTGGACCGTATAAAACTCATATATATATATATATATATATATATATATATATATATATATATATATATATATATATATATATAGCAACTTAGCAACATGTTTACATATGTGTACATAACGTCAAAAATGATCACGTCATCATCAATAACTGTCGTAAATGGTCCCCCATAAACCGCAATGTTAAGTCAATGTACGGTCGGCAAACTTAGCTTGACTTACATGAACTTAAATCTTAAGTAAGTTGAGTAATCACCCCTTAAAGGGACATACCCTACAAAACCGATTATATTTCTCCTAGAAAGTGTTCTTTTTGACAAAATGGCTATCCACCGGATAATAGTACAAGAATAACTGTCTATAAAAAAGACAAATATTGATGCATTAAGCTCACCCGTTGCCGTAATAACTTTTGATACCTTGGCCTTGAGAAATATTTTTTGTTCAATATCATTTGCATTTACATGATTAAAAAGAACAATGCTACAGACTATAAAGCGGTGCACTTGAAAATTGCACAATTTTGTCTCATGCGATTTGCCGTACTACTGCCATTCCCTTTAAATTAAGAATTGAAAAAATACTGAAAATACCAGAAATCATCTATTTTATGTTCTAACAGTCTAGACAAGCGTCCAAAAATTGGATTATTTTTTTGTTAGTCATTATTTGATCCTGCAGGTACTTCCTGTTTCTACATAACTGTAAAAAACAGGTAAATCCCCTTTTTTCAATGATTAACAAAGTAAGTAGGTTATGGTTGTAGTTTATTGAAGTTTAACGTAGCAGACGACTGTATTAGGGTTTGTGGCTTACCGGAAGTAATAAGATACGCGTCTATGATGTAGGAGAAGGTAGTTATCCCAATTTTTGTTTCACATCATAGAGGTTTATGAGATGAAAGTATGATGAGAAAAAAAGCTTGGAAATAGAATAGATAGGATCAACAGAAGCTACAGAACTAAAGTTACTAAAATTTTGATAATAACTTACGATCGGGTCTCATATGTAAAATACAACAGTTTTGTCATGCTGTTCTTCACTCTTGAAATGATGTTCCCCTTCTTTTAAAAAAAAACGACAGTAGCAAGCATAATTCGCCTTTTCAATCTGATATTCCGTTACAATTTAAGTTTGCCGACATAACCGTTCACTCAGATTATACAACAAGAACACACTGACTCGAAACAGCTGACTTTCACGTGCCTTTTAGTATATATTGTTTTAGTATATGAAAATCATCCCCATTGACACATGTGTTACATTTTACCATTACTCACGAAAACAAATCGGAATAAAACACCCTTTGTTCTTTTTTAAGAAGTATTTCATCCCAATATATAACGTTTTATATAACATCGTAACGAACTTAAGCTGACTTCTGAAAGAAAAAATTCATGGCATTTTTTATTAAGCAATCGCCAAAAGCGTTAAAGCAGTACTTTCTTAGTTTTTAAAAGTGACAAAAATAAGAAAGTTGTGTCTATTCTTATAAAAGTGTGGGTTCCAGCAGTTATTATCAGTATTAAACACATTTGTATCACTTACAACAAAACAGTAAGTAGCATATTCAGTCAAAATTTGTTGTAATATTCTTTTAAAGTTAAATACATTTTACTAAGAGTCTTGGACTTTCAGATCACCGGCATAAACTGGAAATAATCAATGGGCCATAACATTGAGGAAATCCTTTTCGTCGAAACCTCATAATATTATAAGCAACTCCTATTTCTGTAGCTTGATGTTGACTGAATGCAAGCCGTTTGTTTCTGAGAAAAAAGCCGGAAATAACGTTACTCTGTCCATGCCTAGGAGTAAATTCAGACAACGGGAATATTCCTAAAACATCTTCCCTTGCAACTGAAGCTTTACAAAATGAACTTTTGAATTCAAGCCATGATCCCCCACTGAAAAATAGCACGGAACTGACTTCCGAATAGAAGGCAGCATAATGTATAATTATATGCATCCTTTTTCTGTATGCATAAAATGGCAATGTTGCTTTTGTAACGAAGAGCAATTTATCAGCACAGATATAAAGTTTACATATTTATGGTTTATACAGTTGGACGGTGGATTATTTTTTGAATAATTTATCAAATTATCAAATTAATAGTAAATTTGGACTTGAAGATTTCTATTTTCATATGTATTTCCTTAGGAAAACCTGCAATTACATCTTCAAAACATATATCTAGTAATAACTTATACAGTTTTGCATATTCTATTCAAAATTCCTCTGTGAACCTTGTGGTTATGGTAAACTGCTGTTTGCTCCAAAAAAAAGTCACGGAACTTAACCAGTCACTTGTTTTGTTTTTTTTAATTTTAAGTCACGTAAAGACGTCATCAGCTTGCAATCTCGGTGAGACATCAGCTTGCAGTCTAGGTGAGACATCAGCTTGCAGTCTAGGTGAGACATCAGCTTGCAGTCTAGGTGAGATATCAGCTTGCATTTGCAGTGAAATTGTTAAAAAACTGGTTGCATATTTTTAGACATGCTTGGTTAATATATAAATTACAGTGTAATGTAAAACCAGAAAAAAATATAGAAAATACACAACTATCCAATTCAGTACATTGAGATGACTCCTGATCTTCGATTTTCTGTTGCATTTCAGAATCTTGGTCAACAACAGTATCAGCAATCTGAATATGTTGCTGTCGCTTGACAGGGGCAAATCTATGTTATAAACTTGTTGATGAGGACCTTGACCCTGACTGCAATGGAAAGGTGGAATGAAGATTTAAATTTTAAATATCTAAATTACTGTGACTATGAAAGAACACATTGAAAAGTCTTAGATTTAAACAAATCTTAATATGTTTTTAGACTAAAAGTAATACAAACAATTCATTGTTGATAACATCAGCCAGGTATCGTTTTATTTGTTTTCTGTGCAGAAACTTTGAACTGCGTTACCTTTCCATATAACAACCTAACAAACAAAACATTTTAGACAGGTACGTCACTGATTTCGTACAAAACCACGTGAAAATTGGAACCCTGGAATTATTACTCACAGTGTCAACTTATACTTGTCTTTCACTTTGCTCCATTAATCGTATAATAACACAAGCACTACAATTAAACTATTACCAGACCCTGTATTCTCTGTAACCGCTATTTTTAAAATGCAGCCCCGGAATTTTTTCACAATGTCTACTTACATCTTGGTTTTCGGCTTGCTCCATTAACTTCATCAAGACTCAATTAAGACTCTGTTTATCATCTGTTTTAATGTAAAATTGCACGACCGCCATTTCTAAAGGGCAAAAAAGAACTCCATCCGGAAGAATCTTGGAAGGATTGCCATCACTGTCGATCGGACACCCATCTTCCAAATTGTCAAAAATCATTTAAAGACAATCAATTACTACGTTTTTAATATTGGGATACAAACATGTTTCGTACTTTAAAACCCTGTAAGTAACATAGCCTAAGCCAACGTTATCCATATTCAATCAGCCAGTCAGTTTGTTTACAAATAGGTTTATTTTAATTTTCGCTTTTTTCTTTAGTTTAACTGTAAATCAGCGTAAGAGTTGGTACTATTTGTAAGTCAGAAAACAAAAATAGGTAAAGATTCACGCCACGGCGCCGCCAACGGCATTTGCATGCATTTGCATCACTTATTAAGGCTTTTAGTTCTTTTGATTTTGTTTTTATTTTGCAACAAAGTGGAAAAATACGTAAGTTAGCATAACAAGATGATGCATTTCAATGCATCCAGTACAAACTTTTCACATATATGATATCCCAAAATCTTGCTACTTAAAAGTGTGCTTTTCTTTCAAAAAATATTTCTGATTTTTTTCTGAAAAAAAAAAGAAAAATAGTTAGCTTGTAGTGAGAATAACTTGCAGATCCATAAAAGAAATTACTTTAAAGTCATCTGCATACTTCTGGGCACGCAGCTTATTATTTCTGTTTACCTGTATATAATCTTTTAACAAACACAAGAGCCGGTCGAACCGGGTGTTTCTTCCCGAATAGGTTTTGGACACAGTATAATGTGTCCATAAAGTCTTTGCCAAATTCAGCTTAAAGATATTATGTTATTGGTAGTTGCTCAAAAAGGTTAAAACTGTTTAAACATGCAATGAAGAATGTAAGACAGTTACCATTTTATTCTTTTTCTATCAACTCAGACAGTGGCAGTCCTATCCAGACAGTGTCATGGTCACTGAAATAGGCTGGTCACAGGTAAACCAGAGGTTTTTGATACCTCTTGTAATTTCAGAGTTATGTCCCGGAAAATGTTCAAAGTGAAAAAATGAAAAAAGGGCAATAACTCAGAAATATGCAATGCAGAGTTATAGAGGATATTTGTTTATTTTGTGGAAGATGAGAATTTATTTCATCGAGTGAACACCATATGTGATATTTTCACGAGTGGCGCAGCCACGAGTGAAAATATAAACATATGGTGTTCACGAGATGAAATAAATTCCCATCTTCCACTAAAAAAACAAACAAATTTTCTTTTTATTTTATGCCAACACGTCAAAAATGGGTATTTTATGACATTTTTACTCAGGGCCTTCAATAAGTTCCCCATGGTGAGCCCCAAATCAGTTAATGCGTACTTTGGTCAAACCGTTACTCCGCACAAAAAAGTGCAGATAATCTCCAATACATATGATAACTTTACTTCTGCTGAAATAACCTGAATACACTTTCATCAAATAACATTTATTTTCTCTACACAGTTTATCAATATTTATTGAATTTTAGCCATACATACTTTAATTATAAAAAAGGCCTTCCAGAATAAAAAAGGAAATTTCATTAGTTCTTTTTCTGGGGGAACATAAATGGGGGAACATTCCCCCATCTCACCTAAAAGATAGGGGAACATACCCCCATCTCAGTAGTAGATAGGGGAATATTCCCCCATCTCTTTAGTAGATAGGGGAACATTCCCCCATCTCAGTAGTAGATAGGGGAACATTCCCCCATCTCAGTAGTAGATAGGGGAACATTGCCCCATCTCAGTCTTAGATAGGGGAACATTGACCCATCTCTTTAGTAGATAGGGGAACATTCCCCCATCTCAGTAGTAGATAGGGGAACATTCCCCCATCTCAGTAGTAGATAGAGGAACATTCCCCCATCTCAGTAGTAGATAGGGGAACATTCCCCCATCTCAGTAGTAGATAGGGGAACATTCGTCCAACTCACAAGTAGATAGGGGAACGTTCTCCCACCTCAGTAGTAGATAGGGGAACATTCCTCCAACTCACAAGTAGATAGGGAAACATTCCCCCATCTCACAAGTAGATAGGGGAACATTCCCCTATCTCAGTAGTAGATAGGGGAACATTCCCCCATCTCAGTAGTAGATAGGGGAACATTCCCCCATCTCAGTAGTAGATAGGGGAAAATTTCCCCATCTCAGTAGTAGATAGGGGAACATTCCCCCATCTCAGTAGTAGATAGGGGAACATTCCACCATCTCAGTAGTAGATAGGGGAACATTCCTCCAACTCACAAGTAAATAGGGGAACATTCCCCCATCTCAGTAGTAGATAGGGGAACATTCCCCCATCTCAGTAGTAGATAGGGGAACATTCCACCATCTCAGTAGTAGATAGGGGAACATTCCTCCAACTCACTAGTAGATAGGGGAACGTTCCCCCATCTCAGTAGTAGATAGGGGAACATTCCCCCATCTGAGTAGTAGATAGGGGAACGTTCCCCCATCCAGTAGTTGATAGGGGATCATTCCTCCAACTCACAAGTAGATAGGGAAACATTTCCCGTTATAACGATTGTCTTTCCCCATCTCACTATTGTCGTTACTGTTGTTATCCTGCATCCCTTATTCATTTTCCCCATTTTAGTGTAAAGTAGGTTATTATCCCCTGATAATCTTTATTGTGTATAAAGAAGTATGATGTAAAATTTCAGGAAACATTGTTTTGTTTTTAAATGCAAAAAAAAGAGAATTTCTTGTATTGATAGCAAGATCTATTATTGTGTTACTATATATAAATGTATACAAAAAAGACAGGATTTTTTTTATGTCTTTAGTTCAAATAGACATTTGGTGGATAATAGATTGATTTTATATTACGAGCAATCTAGAACAAACTGATTTTATACAGATAAATGAAAATAGTCTTGAAATAACTGGGGGTTGATAATAATGTAACTACTAATTTAATAAGAACTTTATACTAGAAGTATCAAAGCAACAACATCACAACTTAAAAGGTAAGTATCAGGATAAAAACAGCAAAGTAATGGAACATTTAACAAATACACTAAATAACCCAGAGAAAGTCCAATATGCTAACATCTTATCAAAATTAAAGCCAATCAACCATATTGTCTTAGTAGCTGGACAAATAAACATTAAGTACATAGTGACATTGCTAAAATTACACTGTTGTCCCATTCATTCCGTCCAACATGTACACCACATACCAAGAATCGTCATTTGCAGAAATCTTGTCGCAGCTTCAGACTGGTTTCTTATTCAACTTCCACATACATGAATATGAGACCTATTTTAATGCAAAAAGATAAGTACTTGCATAATTAAGTCATACAGACTTTCAATAAATAAGATATATATGTTTATCATTTGTTATAGTAAAAGCCCTTTTCTTTGAAAACATGGGCTAGTGCATTATCATGCAATATCTTGTCACTTATCACTGTGACTCATTGCCTTTTATATTTGATAGATTGCTAAGTCTTTAGTATTTGAAGATGAGGCTGTAATGTAAAACTTTTTAACAATCATTTTTTTAATAGTTAAACTGTTGATCAGCTATTGTGTTATCAGAATCATCATTATCATCATCATAACTTTCACTATTTCGTCTATTTATACAGCAATTAACAACTATAAGTTACGTTGTTTTCGTTAAGACATACCTTGGAAAAAAAAACATTCTGAGTGGTGTCACCAAAGCCCATCACTGGGGGTCAACTTTGATCGTTTCAACTTGTTTTCACCTGTCAAAGTCCTTGTTATGTCAGAAAAACTGTGACTTTCTACGTTTCCGGTATTCCCCATTTTTGTGATGTATTATGTATTTCCGCAACTGTACAAACGATCCATTTGCTGAAATGCTTCTGGCAATCCTTTTTTACTGAAGATTATTTATTAACCTGGAAACAAATCATCGGCTTTAAAAGTCTGTTCCACATATTCATGTACATGATTTAATGCAGTTCTAAATGCAGACCACACTTAATGTCACATTCTTGTGCCTTTCAGTATCATATCAAATTGTGAATATCAAGTCTCACAAAAACATATCATCACAGGCCCAACACTTGTCTGTTTTATTTATCAGGGAAAACATGCAAATACATACCCATGGCAAAAACAAAAAATATATAAATATATATCTTTTATCAAGTACTTAATCAAACCGGAAAAAAGCAAATTAAAAGAACAACTAAAAAGAGTGGGTGGTGGTCTTGTGGGATGGGGTGTGTTGTCTGCCAGTACCTACTCATCCCAAAAGATAAACTAAGCAAAAGAAAAATGAAATGAAATGAATTAAAAAGGTCTTACAGTGTGATGAGGTTGGTAAGTAAATATTTAAGTTACCTTATCTGTTATCATATTTTGAACAAAACAAGAGAATTAAACACTATCAAAATATAGGATATTTTACAGTGCTCATTATATTGGCTTTGTTGCAGACATTCAAATACTGTTCAGCAGAAGCATGCTATGTCCACATATAATATCTATTAAATGACAGACATGCAGTTTTTGCTTACTAGATATACTAATAAGGTTTATATTGTGGTAAGATTTAAACAGTGATATATCCAAATAGTTTGAACTTTAGATAGTAAGAAATGAATAGAAGAGATTGATAGCTATGTCGTCAGTTCCAGTTATTGGTACCATGTCTTTCACATTTTAGAAAGGCCAGACAAACACTGATAAGATATTTGTATTACTACACAGAACAATTGTAAAACAATTGCAGCATCTAAGACAAGAGCCACGGCAAGTGGGAGCCACGCTCGACTTTTTCCTATTTCCAAAGGCAAACACAACAGAAGAATCACATTGTGGTGAAGGAAGGATTTCAATCTATGCATAACAAAGTTATGGCCAATTTTACCAACATTCATAACTTTGACCTTAAAGGTCAAGGTCATGTTCAGTTTAACCTTCTTTGGAGGTATTGTCTAAAAGGTAGTAATGTCTAAGCATGAAAACACTACATCAATCAACATAAAAAATATAGTGAAGTTATGCAATTTCAAGGGAATTTAAAGGTCAAGGTTATACTTGAATTGTTCAACACGTTTTTTTTATTCTCAGTGTTGTTTTGTCCCAGTATAGATCAATTCTGTCTATAAATAACAAAATATTTGGCTGTTTTAGCAAATTTCAATAATTTGAAATTGCCAGTCAATGTCATATTTTTGTTTAAGTCATACTTGAATAATTGAACATTAAGGAACTGTTGTCATGAGTGTTGTTCTGTCAAAGTATTAATCAAAATGAACTAAAAATAACGTTATTGCGAATATTAGCAAAATTCTATAATTTGTATTTGATGGTCAGGGTCATTTGAAGGTCAAGGTCATATTTGTATGAATCAATGTCTCAGTTTTGACATAAGTGTTGTTTTGTCCTAGTATAAATCAAATCCTAAATAACAAAACATTGGCTATTTTGAGCAAAATTCAATAATTTGACCTTAAATGTCAAGGTCATCTATAGGTCAAGGTCATACTTACATAAATTATAATATGGGTTTTGTTGTTTTTTCAAAGTTTGAATCAAATCAATAGATAACAGTTATGACATTTGCAAAAAAACAATAATGGTATGATTGACAAGGTCATTTAAGGGTCAAGGTTATACCTGAATTATACAACATGTCAGTTAGGTCAAAAGTGTTGTTTTGTTCAAGTATGAATCAAGTATAACCATAAATTACACAGTTAAGATCAATTTTAGCAAAATTCAATAATTTGATCTTGATAGTCAATGTAATTTTTTAGATCAAGGTCAAACTTTAATCAAAATGTTTGATTTGTCAAAAGTATTGTTTTGTCATCAAATCAGTGCTAACTGATTTATCTAGACTGCACTGTCAAAGTATTAATAAAAAAGAACTAAAAATGAGGTTATTGCAAATATTAACAAAATTCTATAATTTAACCTTGATAGTAAGAGTCATTTGAAGGCCAGGGTCACACCTGAATGATTCAATGTGTCAGTTTTGCTGTAAGTGTGTTTTGTCTCAGTATAAATCAAATCAAATCATAAATAACAAATATTGACTGTCTCGGTCATTTAACAGTCAAGGTTTTACCTGGATTATTAAACATGTCAGTTAGGTCAAAACTGTTGTTTTGTTCAAGTATGAATCAAGTCTAACCATAAATTACACAGTTATGATCAATTTCAGCAAAATTCAATAATCTGATCTTGCTAGTCAAGGTCATTTTTTAGATCAAGGTCAAACTTTAATCAAAATGTCTGATTCCTCTAAAGTATTGTTTTGTCCAAGTAAGAATTAAATCCATAAATAAATGACAAAGTTATGACAATTTAGGAAAACTTCAAACATCTGACCTTGACAGTCAAGGTCATTTTAGGTCACGGTCACTCCTGAGTTTTTCAGCAAGTCGGATTTGTTGTAAGTGTTGTTTTATCCAAGTATGAATCAAATCCATATATAACTACGAAGGTTATGACAATCTGAGCAAAATTCAATCATCTGACCTTGACAATCAAGGTTATTAATCGGTCATGGTCATATGTGAGTTAATCAACATGTCTGTTTTGTCATTAGTGTTGTTTTATCCAAGTATGACTCAAATCCAACCATAAATAACAAAGTTATGGACAATTTTAGCAAATTTCAATAATTTGACCTTGAAGGTGAAGGTCATTTAAGAGTCAAGGTCAAGTTTAGTCTAGTCTCCTAAAATTCAATATTTTGACCTTGAATTTGAAGGTCATTTAAAGTCAAGGTCAAGTTTAGTCTGCTCTACTTCAAGGTCTTGTCCAAACCGTTATTGTGTCCAAGTATGAGAAGATAATCCATCAAGGAATAAAACAGTTATTATCAATGATAAAGTTTTCGGTCGGGAACGGCAACAACACCATGACTATAGCAACTAGTCGATTTTTTTTAAGTTGGGCAAAAAATGACTGGTTCCTGATAACATAAATTTGGTGGTGTATAACCTGCATAGTGATATTAAAATTTCATCAAAAATTTTGTTTTCCACATAATCCATTAACAATTCTTATCCAAGAAATAATTCCTATTAGGTTATAACAAAAATTTGTCAGCTAAAATATACTGCCACATATTGTCTTTACAGTGTTCAAAAGCCATGTGTTCCAAAATTGTAATCTCAGATATGAAGTAGTATAGTAAGTTAACAAAATATGTTAAGAAAAATCCAAATATGAATAACCCATTTTAGTTCAGTTTTTTTCTGCTTTGATGTGCTTCCACTTACCAGTTGCAAACAAAAGGAAAACAACTTGCTCAAATCAAACAATCCCATTTTTCTACAAATGTTATGTAAGGGCTGGTTATTAGTTTTTATTTTACTACTGCTTGACCTTTACATGTTTGTTGTAAATGTGTGTTTGTTTTATTAGATATTCAATTTAATCAAGTGCGACTTTTACATAAAGTAAAGAACAACACAACACGTGTTTAAAGCACAAGATCTCAAAGTATTTATTCCCAGAATGCTGGTCAGTAGTGTATAATCATGTTTCCAAGCATGCGCAAAACAGAGGTCAATTGAAAGGTCAGTGTAGTAATTAACTGATTATACAACAATGTTCATTGCAAACACAGAAACATCCCTAAAATCTAGCTTTGAAAATATCAAAACATGAGGACTGGAGCCAATAATTATCTACAGAACACTTTACAGAACAGGTAATCGATTTACTGGGTTAGTCATTACCAATTACCAAAATTTCAGAATAGCACTTAATGTAAAATCAGTTTCGTTTACAATAACGTTTCTTTACTATAAAGAAAACTGTGACGTAATGTAATTAGAAATGATTAAAACAACATTCTCCTCCTGTGATAACCTTTATCCTAAGTTATACCCAGCCAATGCTGTGTAACCTTGTGTGTACAAATGTATCACTATATCTAAAATTGAAAAAAACAAATGAAAAAAGGCATAAAATAAGCAAGAAAACACAACGTTTAACTTGAAAACACAAATTAAAGTCGTCCATATATACAATTTACATTACATATCTGCCAGTATTTTCCACTTAATTAAAAAGTATCCAAAAACAAATTATTTTTTGCCTGATCATTATAATATTGCAAATCCAACATTACTTACACTTTTAACGTAAACTATTGATCTGAATACACCTTGAAGATGAAATGTCTAAGCACACTGAATTTTCTGTCCGAAGTTTTATTTGGAAGACCCACTATATTTATGTCTTCTTTCCTTCTGTGATAGTGTTTAAATAATTCAGCCATTTACAACACGAAATCATTTAGTACTGTGGTGTAAATAGGGCACTCTTGGCTGCAACTCTCTCTTTGTTTGCACTATTCAGCATTTTATGATCTCCATGGGAATTGTCTTGAATTGTTGAACTGAGGCTGCTCAAGCGTGTAATGTTATTATCACATCAAGCAATGAAGATCCCATATAACTTAGTCATGGCACTGGTAAGAAAACCAGAATCATGCAGTGTATTCATCTCTCTTCCTAAATAAAAGAAGGAAAGTAAAACTGGTAAAGAGAAGAAAAAGTAATACTCCTCAACATTTGCACTAATTCTCTCAATATGAATAAAAGTTTAATCTCTGTTCAATTATATATTTTTTGTTTTGTTCTACATTTCATGCTTGTCTGTTTTCAAAGAAAATTGTCCTTAAATGTTAGATAATTTTAAACACTTGTATATATTTACCAATAAGAAATAACTGTGAATTGTGCTCACAAAACATTACTTTATTTTTTCAAGTTACAACTAGAACTATCACTGTATGCGATTCAAACCTCCACCAATGTCAATGATAGAATATGTTATTTGGATATTTGAATAGATGGAAAAAGGAAAATAGGAAAAACTTTTGTGGCTTTAAATCGCTGTGTTTGATGAAAAATAGACAATACTTCACAGGTAATGGTGATGAACAAATTTTGAATTAGCAAGTCAGGAAACAGATAACTTTAACCTTTGATTTTGCAAATTTACTAAAATAAAGAAATTATGAGTTAAATTAAAGTGTATTATGTATTTAGCCGAGTAAAAATAAAATCCTTATCTTACATTTGATTGTCTATGTTTTTATTCAAATGTGACCATAACCATGAGTTAGTAAAAAGGGAACACAAGTTCAACACCATTTCTGCATATCCTCTTCGTCAGGGAAACATTTGAGCTAAGTTTTAATAAAATCCTTCAAATATGGGTGAAGTTAGAAGACAATCATTGTCTTGTACTTCATTGTCAAATATATTGAGGTTCACATCAAAGCCAAGTGTAAACGATTAGTTGGTTTCCTGAATTCAAACAGTTGGGGAATAGCAAAAGTCCAATGTAAAGTTTTTGATGTTTATTAAATCATAAATAATATTTGAATATAGAATTTTAGATGTTGCTTTTCCTAAAGATTGTTACTAACTGAGAAAGAAATACAGAAGTACAAGTACATATACAATTCAAAGTTCTAAATACAGGATGTTCTAAGACATATAAAAGAATCAAACACATTGTATCACAGGAAGTTACCATAAAGTGCTAATGAGTATATGTCAATCAATTGGAAACCGAAAGTGTTTGAAGGTATAATATAATACTGAATGGAAGGAAATGGTAGGAAGGTCCTAATGATGACTGCCAATCATTCTGACCTTCCTTGAAATTGTCTGAAGTTTTATACAACCCAAAAATCTAAAGACATAAAATTTATATATGAATAGCATATATATAACATCCCCGCCGAAAAAGAAAATAATTTTTAATTATCAATTTTTATATTATTTATATTTTCTTTCTCTTTTTTTTCAACAAATTAAAGTGACATATATATAATAACAGTTAAATTTAAGTATGCTCAAAAGATACTTAAATTACTCAACTAGAAATAAGATAAATGTTTACACAACTCAAGAGAAATAAGCTATATACAATCCTACAACTTAATTAATACACAATCCATATCAGTTGAAGAAATGTAAATTAATGAATAATGTAGCATATAACTACTCTCAATTTACAACCTGCGGGAGTCAAATACCCTTATGTAATGGAATACAACTAAATTATATCTAATTAGGACTTTCCAGGCTAGAAAATTAGTGTGATCTACCATCGTACTTCTAATGTCCGGTAAATTAACTGCTTAATCAACACATGTGGCAGCAATAACCATGATTCCACAAGGGATCAACCTATTAGAAGGTGTCTATATACAAATTTGTATGTAGAGGATTCAGACATTTTCTTATAATTAAAAACAAATTGAATATTCAGATGCAAAATTATAAACCAAAATTGCAATATCCTAGCACAAAATATGTATACAATATGTACAAAAATTATCTATGATTTTCCGGTCATTATCTTTTGTTAATTAACAATTAATTATTCGCTATTCTGCATATCAACAATGACTGGAGGAGGGAATTGCCTAACTCTTTGTAATGCGATTGGACTCAATGATGATACAGGAACCCATATGGAATTTTCAGAGGGTTCGCCTTTTATCTGAACAAGATATTCCTGTTTTTGATTATTGAATCGCTGACCAAGGACACGTTTTATTTTATGGTAACCTTTGTCTATTTGTCCATCACTGCTCATTACATCATCAATGTTTACAGTAAGACCGAGCCTTTCAGGTGGTTGTCTCTGCCGAGATGATCGTCTGGGGGGCGGAGTTACTGTTGAAGGCATGTTCGGCACAGTAATAGTTGGTTCTGTCATGGTATGTTGCTTTCCAGACAAATGGTCATGCACACTCCCTTCTTGCCTTCCTTCATGCTCATTGGTAGTCACCTTTGGCAGGAAATATGATGAAGGGTTTGGCTTTCTGACATAAGCCATTTTTAGTCTGTTCATGTGGACTGGGTTTTTCAATACATTGTTCTGTTGATCACGTAATATAACTAAATGATCACTTTGTACTTTATCCACAACATATGGACCAGTATATCTGTTTTGAAGTTTCTGACCCGGTCCTTTTGTTTCTGTCACTAAATATACGTAATCTCCAGATTTCAAATTTAGAGTGTTGATGTTCTTGTTTTCTCTGTCTATCATTTTTTGTTGGTAAGCTGTAACATTTCTTTTCATTTCTGTTCTTATAATATTCAATTTTTCACTCTGCTTTTTTATATAAGATGTCATATCTTGGGGAATTGTATTGTTATCAGATAGGGTTTGTGTAGAAAGTGGAAACTTTGGGCGTTGTCCGTATACAATTTCATGTGGTGAGTAACCCATTCCAGAGTGGACAGATTGATTTATTGAAAATGTTACTGAACTGAGTATTTCATGCCATTCATGTCCTCTGTTTTCCAAATACGGTGTCAGTCTTTCAGCAATTGTCCCGTGAGTTTTTTCACAAGCACCCAGACAATGGTGACTAAAACTTGGAGTAAATTCCTGTGCAATCTGAAGACGTCTACATATATCAGCCAAACATTTTGAGGTGAATTCAGTCCCTAAGTCGCTAATGATTGTCACATATTCCATATTTGGTAAAAATTTGCATCAGTGCAGATGACACTGACAGAGTATCCTTATTTGCAATGGGAATTGTTACTAAATATTTGCTGAACATGTCCACTGCTGTAAGAACGTACGAAAACCCTTTTTTTGTAACTGGAAGAGGCCCATATAAATCTACTTGCCAGACTTGGAAGCATTCCGTTGGTGTTGGATATCCAGTAACGCGAGCTTTTGTTTTATGTTTTGTGACTTTACGTTTCTGGCAGCTGTCACATGATTTGACAAAATTAGTTACTAGTGAGCCCATTTGTTTAAAGAAATATCTTTCACGTATTCTGTCCAAGGTGTCATGGATGCCGGAATGCCCGCTCATTGGTGAATCATGGTAAAGCTGAATAATTTGTTTGATCATAATACTTGGAACCACTAATTGATAATTGTCTAATAACTTTGATCTTTTGGATTTCGCTTGTCTGGAATGCATGAGAATACCATCTATCATGACATAGTCATTTGATTCAAGAAATATTCGACGTGATTTCTTCTGTCCTTTTGGTAATTGATCCTTTTCTAAATAATTAATAAGGGAAGATAACTCTGAATCATTTCGTTGTAACTCTTTTATCTTTCCAACACTAAAATCAAACTTTTTAAACAGTTCATGTTGTTGTACTCTATTATTCAGATCACTGTGTTCTGTACATGACGTTGAAGTGGGACTATCGGAATGTTCATCACTTATTTCTGTACTTGTATCTGATAGTGTTGTTGACATTGATGATGATGATGATGATGATTCTTCAGTTTCCAAGTTTGCTGTTACTTTTGTAATGTTTCTGTTTCCAGTTGGTGGTGAAGTGTATTTACTGTAGTTGTTTTACTTTAGATAACCTGTCTGTTGTATGCAGTCCTCGCTGTCTGCCTCATATTCATTATCAGTTCTATTAGTTCCACTTAACTTTGAATGGCTGGTCAGTTTGGCATGATTTATGACTGGTGATTCATTATCACTGCATGCCTTGCCTAACAGTTCTTGTAAAGTTTCCCCGTTAGGTAATGTCACAGGTGTGGTTCTTTCAACAGTATAGGGAAAAGAGGGGTCATTTTCATCTGGGCTAAAGTCCATTTTGTCACCATTTTCATTTGGGAATGCCCTTGATAATGCATCTGGAACTGTCATTTCACTTCCTTTCTTGTATAATATGTCAAATTCGAATTCCTGTAAAATTGCTAACCATCTTTCATAAATTGCGCCTTTCATTTGTTTCTGGAAGAGAGGTTTCAAACTTTGATGGTCACATTCAACGAAAAATTTCCTTCCTCTCAAATACGATGCACAGTCTAAAATACTGGAAACCATTCCTAGCAGTTCAAGTTTGGTAGGTCCATATGATCTTTGATACTTGTTTAATGATTTTGAACCAAATCTGACAACCCTAATAGTTTCATGATTTTCTGTTATCTTGTGCTTTTGATATAACATATACCCAACTCCCAATGCAGATGAGTCAACCTGAAATCATGCTGTATCCTGGAATAAATTTTTTAAACCAGTTCATTAAGCCAAGAAACCGTTGTAGTTGTTTTACAGTCTTTGGTACTGGGTATTGTTCAATTGCTTTTATACGATCAGTTGGGGGTCTGATGCCTTCACTAGAAATTTCATGTCCTAAAAATACACATTTGTTTTGTGCGAATTTACATTTTGTGGGAGACAATTTTAATCCAGCAGTTTGTAAACGGTCAAATACTTCTTGTAGGTCCTTCAAATGTTGTTCAAAAGTAGATGATAATATGACAATATCGTCCATGTAACAAAGAGTGGTTTTAAATGATAACCCTTTTAGTACTTTATCCATAAGAAGTTGGAAACTGTGTGGACTTGTTTTCATTCCTTGAGGGGTTCTTAGAAATTTAAATGTTCCGTAACACGTGTTGAATGCAGTATATTTCGCTGACTCATCGGCTAGCTTCATTTGAAAAAATCCAGAACTTAGGTCAATAGAGGACATATATTTTGCCGAAATATTTGTAAATGATTCCGTCAGTTCCTGTACATTGGGAATAGAATAGCGAAAATCTTGAGTTTGTGTGTTCAAAAATCTAAAATCTACACAAAATCTATACATTGATAAACTTTCCTGTTTTGTTGTGGGAGTTGAGCCTGAATGTTTTTTATTCCGTTTTGAAACGAACACTATTGGACTGGTTATTGGAACTTCCCCCTTTTCCGACACTGGCGTAATCACTCCCTGTTTTAGTAATTCATCTAGTTGATGACGTAACACTTCCCTTTTGTCAGGTGTCAATTTATAGGGTCTTTGATGTTTGGATACAGCACCAGGTTTCAAATGGATATGGTGCTCTACAAGAGAGGTTAATCCTAAGTTTGGATTTTCATCAGTCACAAATATATCTTTGTTTTTAAATAAAACATTTCCAATTTCAGATATTTCACTCTGAGAAAGACTAATTTTATCAAAGTTAAAATACGACATAAACTTGGACCTTTCAGACTCTCTGTTCTGGCGTGAACTGACTTTAGCATGATTACATTCATTGATACAAGAAAGAAAAGAATGTTCTGACTGACCACATTGTATTGCAAAGCTATCATCTAAGACCTGGAAAGTCCCTAGAGGCTTATTTCTATGGATAGTAATGGTCTTATCTGTTGGATTCAAAATTTTGACAGGTATCATTCTGTTTTTAGGAACAGTTACAACCGACCTAGCAACTAATAATTTTTTGTTATTTACATACTTAACATGAGAACAAATACCATTTAAACCCTCAGTATAACGTTCAGGTATTTTACCAAAAACAATACATTCAGAATTGGCGGGAATGAACATGCGTTTCTGTGTATAAATTTTAGATTCTGAAAAATTTGTCTTACTGCTGAAATCTAAAATAAGTTTGTTGGCACGAATAAAACCTGTGCCAAGAATCAATGGATGTGAAGTGTCTTTTAAAACATAAACATCAAATTCTGAAAGATGTCCTTTTACATAGCAAGAAATAGTAGAAATGCCATCAATTGTCACAGTTTGATTATTTGCAAGTGTTATACTAGAATTATTTACAGCGAGTAAGTTACTTTTATTGTGGTCAGGTAATGAAACAAATAACTTTCTGGACATCAAGTTAATAGAACTTCCGGTGTCAAGTAAAGCTGAAACTTCCCTTTGATTAAAATTTACAGGCAAATATAAAACGTTACCACCACTTGTATCAGAGGTAAAATCCATGTCATTATATTTCACTCTTAAAGAACACTTGTCACAGCTTTCATCTTTATTATTTAAGATTGCGTCACAATTGTTGCAATAATTTTTTAATTGCCTAGACATCTTCCGGTTCACTGGGGAATCATCCTTCCTCTGCCGCGATTGTTGTTTGGACCTCGTGAGGGACCGCGGTTGTCGCCCCTCGGCCATCCGAAATTTCCCTGGTCCTGTGCAGGAAAGCGGGTACGGCATTGTCTTGCCTCGTGCCCATTTTGTTCACAGAGCTGGCAGTTTGCGTCTTGAATGGGTGGACCACGTGTTAAATTACATTGACGTTTAAAGTGTCATTCACCCTTGCACATGTGGCATATTTGTATATCTGGTCTTGGTTTTTCAATGTTGGACATACTTAAAAGTCTATCAAGTTTTTGTGATAAATCGTCCACTTTTCGCTCGAGTTCAGCGTTGGTAGCAGGTCGGGCAGCTGCTACGGTATGTGAGTCGGAATCCCTGTAACCGTATGCCTCCCCTAATTTGGCAGCTTCGAGGGCTCTGTGTCTGTGTCTGTGGCGACCCGGCTCGTATAAAGAATGCCAGTCGCTGTGGTAAGCCATTTATGAATGTGAGCATCATGTCTGTGTCAGTTTTTCCCAACTTTACACCGCATTGTTGTATATTGGCGACATATTCGTCCAAAGATGAATTTGGCATGAGCCTGAAGTTTTGAAACCTCTCTGCTTGATAGATTATGTCACTTTGTGATATTTCCACATACTTGGCTGTAAACAAATCCCGTAACGTGTTCCAGTCGTGAACTATTAAATTGTCATACCAGATTTTCGCCGGTCCGCACAAATGTAACTGGAAAGCTGCAAGTTTTAATTTGTCATTTGATAACTTTGTTATTGAGCAATATGCTTCAAAGTTCGAAATAAAACTTTTCCCGTCGTCTTGTGAAAGTCCACTGAATATTTTGACTGCAAATTTTTGGTTGTCCATTTTTATTTATTTGATTGAAACAGTGTTCATGATGAATCTCGACAGTTCAAATTGAATATCCAATACTTTATAATTAATATCCAAAAATATCACAATAAGTCCCAGTTTAGATTCTCCACCATGTAAACGATTAGTTGGTTTCCTGAATTCAAACAGTTGGGGAATAGCAAAAGTCCAATGTAAAGTTTTTGATGTTTATTAAATCATAAATAATATTTGAATATAGAATTTTAGATGTTGCTTTTCCTAAAGATTGTTACTAACTGAGAAAGAAATACAGAAGTACAAGTACATATACAATTCAAAGTTCTAAATACAGGATGTTCTAAGACATATAAAAAAATCAAACACATTGTATCACAGGAAGTTACCATAAGGTGCTAATGAGTATATGTCAATCAATTGGAAACCGAAAGTGTTTGAAGATATAATATAATACTGAATGGAAGGAAATGGTAGGAAGGTCCTAATGATGACTGCCAATCATTCTGACCTTCCTTGAAATTGTCTGAAGTTTTATACAACCCAAAAATCTAAAGACATAAAATTTATATATGAATAGCATATATATAACACAAGTTTGAAGACAAATCTTCAATAAGTATATGTTTTAGTGAGCGGACAAGTTTGAAACGGACCGACTGATGGACGCGACAAAAATTTCCAGTATACCCCCCCCCCATTCGTGGTTGGTAGTATAATAACTGTTTAAGAGCTACAGTGAGCAGTGACCTTTTTGATATGATGACACGAAAAACTGCCATGTGACAGATTCTTCGTTTCATATTGTTACATGTATCATGCATTCAAAATCCGTATTTAACTTTTTTCATTTTCTCTAAAGATTTCTAAAATTTGCATTTCGCCGACACTAAACTAAGATAAATTCATTGCAAACGTCACCATTAAATAATGCACGTACTTGTGCCCATTATAAAATATGTACGTGTTAGAATGGATATAGATTTTAAAATGTTCATGATCTATTGTCATATACATCACGGTCTCTTGTTCATATGCATATACATCTAAATTAAATTACTATGCATCTGAACTAGACACTGAGATATATTCAATGGTATAACACTCAAACTTAAAATTTATTTCCGAATTTACACAAGAACAAAATGCTTTGACAAATTTGCACGGAAAATAGTTTAAGAATATTCCATGGCCTATAGTTTGCATGACTGCATATAAAGTAGGTATGGCAATTTCATTTTAACTTCTTGTGTTACAAAACAGCCATACAAGCTAAAATACAGTCTGGAGATAAAACAATATAAAGTGCAAAGCTATAAATCTCTGATAGGTAGCTTCAATTTACAAAACCAAATGTTGTTATCACAGTCAAAATCTAAAATTTTCTATCCATGCTAAGAATATCGATTATACCATTACTTTTATCACTTTATGTTAAAACACTGGGGCTTATCTAGACTGGTTTCAGACCCAGCAATTAATATGCTACTCCATAGTTACGTTAAGCTACACACTAACAAGTCCCTTTCAAATTACATATTTATCTTTTTTGTCTGGAATTATATGATTGCTAGGAGAGGAAAAAATGTTATTAACGGGTAAAAAAAAACATTTAGTATATCAATGCGTTAACATAAAAAGAAAAGGATATTATAGCCTTCAACCAGGCTAGGACTTATTAGCTACACATTGCACTTGGTTTGACCGATAATCAGAGGTCAAGTTTGTAACAATGTTATCTGTTCAGTGCTACACTTTACGCCGGCTTAGAGTATGAATTTCAGTCCAGGCTTATCAGCAGCATTAATTGGCCTAACTGTTAGAGAGTAATAAATCTCTCACTCCTGCTGGGTTGAAATGTAAACTGACCACAATCAACATCTTTGTTGCACATGCAGTTAGTTGGTTAAAATGAAGGCACTATTTAGAATTTTAGGGTCTGATTCAGATTTATAATGATTTGTCCCTTGAATTATAACCTGTACTTGTATTTAAGTGAAAGTTTATTTCAGTAAACATTAAGTTAACTAAAAAATATATTTGTTAATAAAAACTGCTGCCAAATTTCACTATTTAAGTAAAAATGAACGGAAAAGAATCAAGAACAACTTTACATTTTTTTAACTATTATTTTTTAAAGAAATAACATGCATAAGTATGAAAATTTACATTTTTATGAGGGATTCCTTTTAAAACGGTTGGAAAAACATGGCATTTAACATATCTTTATTCTCGGAGCTAAATGTAATCGATGATGGCTGAAACAAGTTTTAGAAATTCAGTGATTTTATATCACTGTTGAAAGAAAAAAACATTCTGCAAATGACACAAGAATCAAATGTAGCAACATTTTTCAGTGGCTTAAAGGAAAGACAAAATTGGAAAAAGAAAAAGGTGGGCATCCTGCATTTGGAGTAAACAAGATCTTGCATTTTACTTTTGCTTTTCATGAAATGTTTAGAAAAATTAGTTGACCAGAAAAACATAATTCTTGACGACAGACATTTCCAAAAAGTTGAAACTATCAAAGACATAGAGGGTTGTCCTTGAAGTATTAAACACTCCTCATGAAGCTGAAGTCCTTTATGATAACCAAATGGATAAATAAAAAATCATGATCTATGTGTTTTGTAATATAAGACCATGCATAGCCTAGCAGTGTACATATTAATGTTTCAATGAAAACCAGTAGGGGCTTGGGCTCAAGCTAATTCTGACCTATAATTTTTAAAAATCTTCTATCTTAAACTACAAAGAATAGAGCTTATATATTTGGTTATAGCATGATCTAGTAGACCAACATTTTCTTTAAAACTTGAGAAGTTAATATACTATATAAGGGAAACATAATATTATGCTTCTATACACCATGAAAACTGAAAAAAATACCACGATTCGAACCCATTTCAGTCTTTTGGTCAGTAAAATAAAGTAAATACACAACTAAGCCACAGAGGCTCGTTTTTTTTAAGATTTATCAAAATAAACAAAATACGTACCCCGTTGTGAACAGGGGAACTTTTTATCACAAAAAATGTGTAAAACCTTATATTGTGTTGTTTTTCTGTGAGAAAATAAAGAACATACGAGCCAGCAACTTAGTATAGATATGTTCTTCAAAAAACAGCTGGAACATGTAAGTGTATAAACCTTATTCTTTCGCATCATCAACCCATCTGTTAGTCATAACATTTGACAAAGAGTGATCTTCGTTATGATTTCAACAAATAACTTTAAGGTATTGATTAACTCTTTTAGGTTTTGATAGAAATTTTCAATGAATTTCGTTCCAAATTTGAACAAAATTTAGGTTAGGAAAAAAACTTTTATATTTACATGGTTGATATTATGGTTGATCAACTGAAATTTATGAGAGGACAGTTTTTTTTATTACAAACATACTGTGAGTAAATTGAAAAAAATCTTTAAAAAATTGAGAATGCAATTTGAGGTTTGCAAAATTCTTGCAAGATATTACAGTTAGTTATAGTATTTTTTCGATCATACAGATTTTCCCGTAATGTCCTCCATACTGTATATGTAAAGCAGTTTTTATTAGATTAATCAAAACAAGCATATGCTATTCGGTAATATCAATAATTTGGAAAGAGGATATTCATATCACTATCAACCGATCTCAGTGAACTTTTTTCAGCTTTGCTCCGTTGAAACATACTCTATTGCATAACTTAAGTTGAAATTAAGAGAGAATCATGGAATGGATGAGTGTGCGGTGGTAACGTGCTTGACTGGTAATCTAGGGGTGTTGAGATCGATTCCCCGCTCCTCTGCTAAATTTACTAAATGTCTTCTGGTTGAATCCAATGTATCAGTGCTGTACACTGAGCATGCAACCTGAGGGACGTGTCTGAATGGGATGCTTTTTGTATCTTGCACTATTCTCCACTAATAAACTAATTTCTGCAGGGATTGTAGGTCATATGAGCACTTGTACCAAAGACAAATAACTCAAATGGAAACATAAAAGAGAAAATCCCTCTTACTTTACGATATTAGATTCCTAATACCCTACCTCCACTCTTTAGGGTATTCAATTTTATTACTTTGTGTAGGATTGAGACATTTTCACTGAAGAACATGGGTTCAAACCACACTCAAGCCATTTATTTCTCTCGTTTTTTGGCAGTTTTACATTTCTTTGGTTTTATAACAGTAGCATAACAGCGCGAATTTATCATTTATATGTTTTTCTAATTTTTCATTATTTCTCTGGACTGATATTCTCTTTACGGTAACGGTAGAATGATCTCACAAGAAAAGAAAAAAGAAAAGTTTTCATATCACAGTACTGTATGGAAGTATAATATACGATACTTAATAAGTTCAGTTCACACTGAAGTTCAAAAGCAAAACTTTCTGAATGCGTACCAGTAAAAATGTTACCATATCCTGAAACATTATTTGTTTTATTCCTAAAATTTCAAGGAGGTTTACAGCGACTGACTCACAGAATTTAGCTGTGATGTTTTTCTTATTTAAGATAAGTAGATATACTATGGAAAAATGATATAATGCTTCTAAACACACAAAATAAGTTTTGACTTAACCAGGATTCGAACCCCTGTCCTTTCGGTCAATAAAATATTGAGCAATGATCTTGACCACTGAGCCACAGCATCAAGTTAACAAAATGTGTCAAAACTAATGCTATATCTGAAGTATCTACACTGTGACAAATGGGGTAAATATTTTAACAAATAAAAGCTTGTAAAACTTTATATTTTGATTTTTTTGTAACAAATAATGAGTCATTTGCTTAGATTAAATATGTTCTTTACTTCCAGCAAGATGTATAAACATATTCTTTTTTGCATCGTTTGTGTGTGAGTCAGTCGCTTTAAGTGGAAGTATTGATCCAATTTGCAAATTTATAAGTCTTACACATGTACATGTGTCTTCTTGGACAATGTAGAAATTTAGATAATGCCCCTGTTTTAACATGTTCATATTGATAATAATAAGTAAGATAAAATGTAGTTAGGTACTCAGTTTACAGAGACTTTATATAAAAGATCGATAGCTTTGAAAATAAAAGGTGTGAATCGATGAACCACTGCATCATTTAATTTGAACTGGAAACTTTCTAATTGTATTCTTTCAGTAACAAAACTGTATTTACTGTTAAATTTAACCATGCTTGTGAAGAATTTGAAATTATTTTCTTTTGAAATATACTGTTTACTTCTCCCTCATAAAAATATTGTTTGAAATTGTTTGAATAATTCTGAATTTATCTGAATTCATAGTGAATACCTCTAAAAAAACTTATCTGTATTAATAGTTCTGTTTTTTTATTTTATTTATTTTTTTTTTTTGGGGGGGGGGCGAGGGGGACTGAAAATTTCTGAAAATATGCTGAATATTTTCTAATTATATATTTGCTATTCAGACATTTGAAAACTGCATGAATATGAAAGTAAGAATCATTCAAAAGACTGGTTATCTGCATTATTCTGAGTGCAAATATTCTACGTTTTTCAGTATTTTGAGTTTAACAGAATTTTCAGATTCGCTTGTATAAATTTATCAAAGAACTAAATGAAACAAAAAAGTTAATAGTCACAAGTTTTAAACATCATCTTTTTATTTTCAATTATTTTTTTTCAATATTTCATATCTTTTAAATATGTCAAAAAGATTACAAAATCATCACGGTAACATGAAAAAAATCTAATGCAAAATTGTAAAAATAACTCAGACATGTGTCAATGCACTGATTTTAAACTCTGATTTTGTCTGAATACTCAGATGAATTGATGACAGTCATTATAATTCTTACGTACAAATCAGGGCTTAAAATGTATAGATTGAAATTCATGTTATATATGTTTTTTTCTTTTGAAAAATATTTGAAAGCAATTACATCTTAACAAACAACATGCTACTTGCATGTTACACTCTTTCATATTACACTTTAAAATTAGTTGATACAATAATCTGGATTTTTCGGATAGTTGTGTCTTAAAGTTTCAAAGTATGATTTTTCCACTTAAAAAAAATATAATAATACTACTACTAATAATAATAAAGGATAAAATGTTTGTGTTAAGAAAAATATCCTGACATAATACAACAATTATTGATAAGTTGATTGTTAATTTTTTCGTGCTATTCAAAATATAAGCTGCTCTATGCATAACTGGCCACATGCATAGAACTACATAATAGAGTAACTATATTTACTATTTCACTTTCATTTCATCAATTATGAAACTTATGTTAAATTTGCCTATAAAATATTTCCTGAATGGTTATTACACCAAGCACAAGTGATGACACACTTTGTTTATTATAGCAAACTTGAAATAAATCTAAACGTGTTATATTTTAAAGACTTTTCATACAAGAAAAGCAGTTTTGTTTCCTCAAGTGGTATAGTACAATTGAAAGTTACTTTTCAGGAGTATACCTGTTTATCATCTTTAAACTTAATTCTGTTTCTTTTTATTTCATTCATTTATTTTTTGTAGAACAATACAACTTAACACTTTTCTATTTCAAAGTTTTGAAAACTTATCTGTTAACATAATGTGGTTAGAATAACATTAATACTGCTGGTCTGTGCACAGCAGGTCATCAAATATTTATAACAACTTAATTGATCAGGCAAATTAATCACATTACAGGACTATGCATTTTCTAGATGCTTGTAAAATAGGGTTATAGAAGTTTCTGCTGTGTGTTATCTTGCTCTGTATCAATTCATTAGGAGTAACAGAGGTCACAGTCAGACTATAATGTCATGCTGAGCAGCTAAAGATAATACTAGAAAGTCTTGAAGGTTAACCTTTTGTTGATTTGCTACAGTTCTGTGGTTAGATATTCAAAGCCGTTTATCAAACATCTTAACCAATCAGATTATATTTTCGAGTTATTTTGAGGGAGGCAGAATTTACAAATAATACTGCTTCGTCATGTTTCTACACCAAGAATTCTAATTTATGTCAGGATACATTCATTCCAGGTATTTTAAACTTTTATTTTTCTTCAAAATAAAGAAAATTCATTTTAAGATTTACCATATAAAATGAAAAAAACTCAAAGAGGAGACATTTTTAAACTATGTAGTTATTGAAAACTTTAATCAACTTTTGTTTAAAAGATAAGCAACAATTCATTAGAAAAAAGTCAACTACTGGCAGCATTTAGAGTGTACAGGTGAAAACACAGACACACTGTCATGTATGCTTAAAGTGCGTTTTGTAAAACTGTCAGTGTTACTATGCACGCATCTGAAAGAATTATTAAAACATTATATTTGTTTAAATCGGATCCTACATTTTGAGGAGAATATGCAGCTTGAATGCATTATTATAGTTGACTTTAAAATCTTATTTGTTCAATGGTCTACATTTTATACGGGAGTAGCAATATTTCTTGGATATTCTGGGACTTAAATATAGTGATAGGAAAGATCGAATAGGTACATGTATACTGTTTCTAAAAATAGAACTACTGATAAGCATCTTCTTACTGGGATACAAAAGGTCTTACAAACAATGATTAAATGAAAACCTGAACAATATCAATGTAGACAGATGGGGTACCTTTTTGTCTGTTTTCATTTCTAAATGAATATATATGCTGACAAGAATATTAGCGTAACATGTGTGGAACATGAATAAAAAAAATGCACAAAAGTTATATGATAAGAGTTGCAGAAGGTAACAAAAGTCAAATAAGTCACATTATTTCATTTGACCCTGCGATATCCAACTAAATGTGTTTGAATTTTTTGCTAAGACGCTCTTTTCGAAATGAAGTTCAGAAAAAGTTGATTATGAAATATTGTAAAGAAAACAAAAAATATCCTTAAACTTACATTTTCATTTACACTAGAAAGTATATTTTACAGTGACTTAGGAGATATTAATTTGGCCTCTTCTTGCCAAACTGGAACACAATGAGGCAAAATGACTGGATGCATGTATTGAACCAGCAAATGTGATCAAAGATTTAAATCATTTTTACATTGAATTTTTTTTTTTATTCATCTAGTGTATATTGATACTGATAACACCTGGGCAAGTTAACTTCATTTCCTAAGACTCACCTCATTACAATATAACACGATTGATTGACTGACTGACTGACTGACTGATTGACTGGCTGACTGACTGACTGACTTGACAGTCAAGGTCAAATCATTGAATTTTGTTAAAACCTGGCCATAATTTTGTTATTCATGTTGGATTTGAATAAGACTTGGACAAAAGAACACTTATGACAACACCGACATGATAAAATGTTTAAGTTTGACCTTGACCTTTAAATGACCGAAACCGTCAAGGTCAAATGATTAAATTTTGCTTAAATTTTCATAACATTCTTGTTTATGGTTGGATTTGATTTATTCTTGGAGAAAACAACAATTATGACAAAACCGACATACTGAATAACTCAGGTATGACCATAACTTAAAAATGACCTTCACTGTCAAGGTCAGATGATTGATTTTTGCTCAGATTGTCATACCTATTGTATTTATTCATGGATTTGAGTCATACTTGGATAAAACAACACTTATAACAAATCCGACATGTTGAAAAACTCAGGAATGACCACGGCCAAAAATGACCTTGACCATGAAGGTCAGATTTTTTAATTTATCCTAAATTGTCATAACTTTGTCATTTATTTACATGTATGGATTTGATTCATACTTGGACAAAACAATACTTTTGACAAATCAGACATTTTGATTTAAGTTTGGCCTTGATCTAAAAATGACATTGACTAGCAAAATCAAATTATTGAATTTTGCTAAAATTGATCATAACTGTGTAATTTATGGTTATACTTGATTCATACTTGAACAAAGCAACATTTTTGACCAAACTGACATGCTGAATAATTCAGGTATGACATTGACCCTTATATGACCTCGTCAGTCAAGGTTCCATTATTGTTTTTTTGCTTAAATTGTCATAACTGTTGTTTATTTATTGATTTAATTCTTACATGTACTTTGATAAACAACAAAACCCATATTATAATTTATTTAAGTATGACCTTGACCTATCGATGACCTTGACATTTAAGGTCAAGTTATTGAATTTTGCTTAAAATAGCCAAACTGTTGTTATTTATAATTTGATTTGATTTATACTAGGACAAAACAACATTTATGACAAAACTGAGACATTGAATCATTCAAATATGTCCTCGACCTTCAAATGACCCTTACCATCAAGGTCAAATTATAGAATTTTGCTAATATTCGCAATAACGTCATTTTTAGTTCATTTTGATTTATACTTTGACAAAACAACGCTCATGACAATTCCTAAATGTTAAGTTATTCAAGTATGACCTGAACCCAAAAATGACCTTCATATGCAAGTTTTAATTATTGAAATTTGCTAAAATAGACAAGTTTTTGTTATTAATAGATAGATTTGATCAATACAGGGACAAAACAACACTGAGAATAAGAAAATGTGTTGAACAATTCAAGTATAACCTTGACCTTTAAATTCCCTTGAAATTGCTTGTCTTCACTATATTTTTATGTTGATTGATGTAGTGTTTTCATGCTAAGACATAACTACATTTTAGACAATACCTCCAAAGAAGGTTAAACTGAACTTGCCTTGACCTTTAAGGTCAAATTAATGAATGTTGCTAAAATTGGCCATAACTTTGTTATGTATGGATGGAATTTATAATTACATTATTAAATGATGTTTCATTTGAAATCCTTCACCAAAATACGCTTCATCTGTTGTATTTGCCTTTGGAAATAGGAAAAGTCGAGCGTGGCCCCGCTTGCGGTGGCTCTTGTCTTATAAGTTGCCATTGTTTTACAACTGTTCTGTGTAGTAATACAGATATCTTATCAGTGTTTGTCTGGCCCTTCTGAAAATGTGAAACACATGTCTGTCATTTAATAGATATTATATGTGGACATAACATGCTTCTGCTGAACAGTATTTGAATGTCTGCAACAAAGCCAATATAATGAGCACTGTAAAATATCCTGTATTTTGATAGTGTTTAATTTTCTTTTGTTTTGTTCAAAATATGATTATAGATAAGGTAACTTTAATTTTTACTTACCAACCTCATCCCACTGTTACACCCTTTTAATTATTTTCATTTCATTTTTCTTTTGCTTATTTTAATTTTTGGGATGAGTAGGTACTGGCAGACAACACACCCCATCCCACAAGACCCCCTCATCCCCCCGCCCCACACCCCCCTTTTCAGTTGTTCTTTTAATTTGCTTTTTTCCGGTTTGATTAAGTACTTGATAAAAGATATATTTCCTTTTTTTGCCATGGGTAAGTATTTGCATGTTTTCTTCTCATAAACAAAACAGACAAGTGTTGGTCCTGTTATGATATGTTTTGTGATACTTGATATTCACAATTTGAAATACTGAAAGACACAAGAATGTGACATTAAGTGCAGTCTGCAGTTAGAACTGCATTAAATCATGTACATGAATATGTGGAACAGAGTTTTAAAGCCGATGATTTGTTTCCAGGTTAATAAATAATCTTCCGGAATAAAGGCAGCCAGAAGCTTTTCAGCAAATGGATGATTTGTACAGTTGCGGAAATACATATAACATCACAAAAATGGGGTATACTGGAAACGTAGAAAGTCACAGTGTTACAGACATAACAAGGACTTTGACAGGTGAAAACAAGTTGAAACGATCAAAGTTGACCCCCAGTGATGGGCTTTGGTGACACCACTCAGAAAAGATGTTGTTGACAATCACTGTTTTTTTTCCCAAGGTTTGTCTTAACGAAAACAAAGTAACTTAGAGTTGTAAATTGCTGTATAAATAGACGAAATAGTGAAAGTTATGATGATGATAATGATGATTCTGATAACACAATAGCTGATCAACAGTTTAACTATTAAAAAAATGATTGTTAAAAAATTTTACATTACAGCCTCATCTTCAAATACTATAAACAAGACTTAGCAATCTATCAAATATAAAAGGCACTGAGTCACAGTGATAAGTGACAAGATATTGCATCATAATGCACTAGCCCATGTTTTCAAAGAAAAGGGCTTTTACTATAACAAATGATAAACATATATATCTTATTTATTTAAAGTCTGTATGACATAATTATGCAAGTACTAATTTGTTTGCATTTAATTAGGTCTCATATACATGTATGTGGAAGTTGAATAAGAAACCAGTCTGAAGCTGCGACAAGATTTCTGCAAATGACGATTCTTGGTATGTGGTGTACATGTTGGACGGAATGAATGGGACAATAGTGTAATTTTAGCAATGTCACTATGCAGTTAATGTTTATTTGTCCAGCTACTAAGACAATATGGTTGATTGGCTTTAATTTTGATAAGATGTAAGCATATTGGACTTTCTCTGAGTTATTTAGTGTATTTGTTTAATGTTCCATTACTTTGCTGTTTTTATCCTGATACTTACCTTTTAAGTTGTGATGTTGTTGCTTTGATACTTCTAGTATAAAGTTCTTATTAAAATAGTAGTTACATTATTATCAACCCCCAGTTATTTCAAGACTATTTCCATTTATCTGTATAAAATCAGTTTGTTTTAGATTGCTCGTAATATAAAATAAATCTATCATCCACCAAATTTCAATTTGAACTAAAGACATAAAAAAATCCTGTTTTTTTGTATACATTTATATATAGTAACACAATAATAGATCTTGCTCTCAATACAAGAAATTCTCATTTTTTTGCATTTAAAAACAAAACAATGTTTCCTGAAATTTTACATCATACTTCTTTATACACAATAAAGATTATCAGGGGATAATAACCTACTTTACATTAAAATGGGGAAAATGAATAAGAGATGCAGGATATTATCATATCTAATAGTAAAGACAATGGTGAGATGGGGGAAAGACAATCGTTATAAGGGGAAATGTTCCCCTATCTACTTGTGAGTTGGAGGAATGATCCCCTATCAACTACTGGATGGGGGAACGTTCCCCTATCTACTTGTGAGTTGGAGGAATGATCCCCTATCTACAACTGAGATGGGGGAATGTTCCCCTATCAACTACTGAGATGGGGGAACGTTCCTCTATCTACTAGTGAGATGGAGGAATGTTCCCCTATCTACTTGTGAGTTGGAGGAATGTTTCCCTATCTACCAGTGAGATGGGAGAATGTTCCCCTATCTACTACTGAAATGGGGGAATGTTTCCCTATCTACTACTAAGATGGGGGAATGTTCCCTTATCTACTAGTGAGATGGGGGAATGTTCCCCTATCTGCTTATGAGTTGGAGGAATGTTCCCCTATCTACTACTGAGATGGGGGAATGTTCCCCTATCTACTACTGAGATGGGGGAATGTTCCCCTATCTACTACTGAGATGGGGGAATGCTCCCCTATCTACTACTGAGATAGGAAAATGTTCCCATATTTACTTGTGAGTTGGAGGAATGTTCCCCTATCTTCTACTGAGATGGGGGAATGTTCCCCTATCTACTACTGAGATGGGGGAATGTTCCCCTATCTACTACTGAGATGGGGGAATGTTCCCCTATCTACTACTGAGATTGGGGAATGTTCCCCTATCTTCTACTGAGATGGGGGAATGTTCCCCTATCTACTTGTGAGTTGGAGGAATGTTCCCCTATCTACTACTGAGATAGGGGAACGTTCCCCTATCTACTACTGAGATGGGAGAATGTTCCCCTATCCACTACTGAAATGGTGGAATGTTCCCCTTTCTACTTGTGAGTTTGAGGAATGTTCCCCTATCTACTACTGAGATGGGGGAACGTTCCCCTATCTACTAGTGAGTTGGAGGAATGTTCCCCTATCTACAACTGAGATGGGGGAATGTTACCCTATCTACTACTGAGATGGGGGAATGTTCCCCTATCTACTACTGAGATCGGGGAATGTTCCCCTATCTACTACTGAGATGGGGGAATGCTCCCCTATCTACTACTGAGATGGGGGAATGTTCCCCTATCTACTACTGAGATGGGGGAATGTTCCCCTATCTACTTGTGAGTTAGAGGAATGTTCCCCTATCTACTACTGAGATGGGGGAATGTTCCCCTATCTACTGCTGAGATGGGGGAATGTTCCCCTATCTACTACTGAGATGGGGGAATGTTCCCCTATCTACTTGTGAGTTGGAGGAATGTTCCCCTATCTACTACCGAGATTGGGGAACGTTCCCCTATCTACTAGTGAGTTGGAGGAATGTTCCCCTATCTACTACTGAGATGGGGGAATGTTCCCCTATCTACTACTGAGATGGGGGAATGTTCCCCTATCTACTACTGAGATGGGGGAATGTTCCCCTATCTACTAAAGAGATGGGGGAATGTTCCCCTATCTACTAGAGAGATGGGGGAATGTTCCCCTATCTACATGTGAGATGGGGGAATGTTCCCCTATCTTTTATGTGAGATGGAGGAATGTTTCCCCATCTATGTTCCCCCAGAAAAAGGACAAATGGAATTTCCTTTTTTATTCTGGAAGGCCTTAAAAACGGATTAATAGCGAGTAATATTCAATCAATTGAATTGAAAGTCGGCCATATTGGATATTGTCCATGTGAGTTATGTAAACAAATCAGACATTGTAAATAATTTATGGGGAATTTCATCATTGTTCACAACTAGTTAGGCTCAGGAATTCAATATTATAACTGGATTTAACAAGGTAAATAAATTTCACTCGCTGTCACTGTCTGAAATACAGCGGATTTTCTTGTATAAAAAAGTAGTTCCGGCATAAACAGTGGATTATCAAAATGGTAATTTCACTGATTCAAAACAGTGGATTATCACTTTTATCTCACTGATATTTCATTGGTAGGCATGAAATAAATGGTTTTTATGCTCTGCACTTCTACTCAATAAGATCTATAAGATCTATCTACCTACATAGTTTCTTGATGCTTCTTCTTGTAGTTTCAGAGATATGTCCCGGACAAAAAAATGCAGACGGACGGATACGGGCGGACATAGCGGCGACTATATGCTCTCATTTCGGGGAGCATAAAATTCCTTGTTCAGTAACAAGTCATACAGCTTTTTGCACTTTGTAATGAGATTGTATTCTACAGTCTTTACAGTTTCAGTTTCAATTGTTTTCATTTATGCATCATTGACTTCGAGAGTGCATCATGTACGTAAACAACATTGGCATTATCAAAGGGAAACACCTTTCTTTTGCTGGATTCTAAAGTCGGTTGTACTGAGGGCATAAAATTGTTACGTAATCTTTTCTTGTGTAGCTATTGTTGCGTAACCTTTTCTTGTGCAGTTATTGTTACGTAACCTTTTCTTGTGCAGTTATTGTTACGTAACCTTTTCGTGTACAGTTATTGTAAATATAAATTTGGAATTATAAACACGTTATCGGCCGCAATTTGTTTTGATTATCAAGTTGGAAAAGGTTTGGCTTAAAAGTGACGCTGATTTAAACTTTGTGCCGTTCTACATGATTTTTATTGTACAAGATGTCACAACTTAAAAAAAAAAGCATAAAGGATAGAACTTAGCCCCCATTTTATATGTCTTAAATGTTTATTTTTGAGAGATATGCGATTTTTATGAAAGCCATTAAACAGAAATAAAAAGCAGAACTACAAACGCATGAAATTTAATTACATAACCTTAAAAAACGCGTCTGCATCTGATAGGAAATGTTCAAATACAGTTTGATTTTGAAGAAATTTCAATCATCTTTCTATATATGAAATTACTTCAAGGTGAATTTGATAAACCTATGGTAGAATGTTTTATCTGGTTCACGTGACACGGAGCACAGAAAACAGAAATGTTATCTTAATAATCAAAGAAAACATCTTCTTGCATATCAGGCAGGATTTTCTACTGTGATATGCAAGAAATGGGCGGCAGAGCCTCGTTACCGCCTTAAACAGTTTACCTTCGAGCCGGATATTTCCGTTTGTACCGGCAACCAGTGTAAGATTGTAAAAGTATTTACAACGGATAGTTCAATACCTGAACAATTTTCTGACCTTTGGACCGTCTTATGACTAGACAGTCCATTTATTTGCACCTTTAAATCAAGTTGTGTGGCCGTTTACGTTTTCATTGGGTCGTAGATGTAGTTAAATTTGAATATTGCATTTTCACTATGTTGATATAATATTTGATATTATTTATCCTGACACGTATGAAATTAATTACGTATTTATCATTAATTTTTGTACGAGAAATTGGCTTCGTCAGAAATTTACATTTTAGACCGACCTTCAGCAAAACATAGTAAGTGCATTTCACAACAATTCAAGCAATAGTTAGGAAGGGTTTTTAAGGCCTTCAAGAAAATGAATATTTACAGTATTTACTCATTGTCAGAAACCCAAGTTTAATCCACTTTGTTCATCGACCATGAGAATATTGGTTGCAAACGTTTTTATGCAAAATTGTCAAGGTTAACTACATTGTGGGATTCTAGTCAACAAAATGAAATGTGTTTGTGAAATTTCGACAATGTCTTGATATTATAAACGTCTCTTTAAAGCATTGAGATTAAAAGAAATAAACTCCAGTTCAGAGCCTCTTTCGAAAAAAAAAACTTCTCCCTGTACAGCAAATTGTAAACATCTGGAAGACAAAATAATCGAACAAACTCTTACATCCACAAACTGACCATTGCATTTAGATTTTACAGTAAAACCTCGCGTAGCTCTATGTTTTGAAGTTTGTTTACCGTCGGCAATAGTAGCTGAATCACCATAGTCCCTCTATAGAGTATTGTTATAATCGGTTATGGAGATAGGGCAAGATACATGTGATATTCCGTTCCGGATATATTCTAGATCAGCTGTTATATTAACGTCATTTACAAAGTATTATTAAAGGACGAGCAGGGTTGAAGTGTGTATGGCTCGAACCCTTGTATACATTTCCTACGCGTTACCAACAGAGCACTGATCCACCCATTCACAAACAAAACCATGTGCTTTATTAAACAGTACTAGTGCTTGCAGATATCAAAGCATTTTTGTGACAACTTTTCTTAGAAAGTATCATGGCTCTACCAGTTATACGTTTGGAGTTACACGCGACACAACTGGTCTATGTACGGACAGCGTGACAGTGGAATGAACGTGCAAGGGAGGGTAAATCCATATGTACCCCCGACCCCCTTACTCCCTCAAATTGGTGGGCATAAAAAGTTAAAACACTGACTAAAATAAATAATAAATAAGTCGTTCTACAGGTCTAAAATGAGAAAATTACTTCAATGATTCATTTCTAGACGTATTGGAAAGAAAAATAAATGTTACTATTAAAAAACTGTTACTGATGTACCCTTTGTTCTCATATTGTTGTTGATAATACACCCAGGTTTAATAACAGACTCGCAAATTGAAACTGCTAGCTGTTAACCAATAACTGGACACGTAACAATTAATACTTGGTTTTCGGCTGTTATCCCGGCTTTTTGTATCGCACTTACTGACACCAGGGAAGCAAAATATCTAAAACAAGTCGAAGGCTCCAAGTTTAAAAATGAAGAAACAATTCTATTTAGATCTACAAAATGTGAACATTCCTTGATTTCTTTTGGTTCATTGATAACTCAGTTAATAAAGGTGTAAAGCTATGAATTGTTATTATTTGGTTTTAACTGATTTTGCTGACATTATTAGTTTTGACTGTACTGTAATAATATTCAAAGTAAATTCAGTCTGAAGGTTAACGCCAAACATTTGTAAGGCTTATTGTGATTGAAAGGTAGCTAACATATAGAACATGAATTAACTACTTATTTCTGTTTTCGTAATCAGGAATATAATTGCTGGATGGGTTGGAGTAAATTCACCGTGACAAATTGTTCTTGTTTGTTCTTATGATAACCTATTAGGGCATGTGTGAGGTTGGTGCACCCTAGAAGCTGGTTTAAACCCCCAGTTGACAAATTTTTTGACACTGACCGTTCCTAGGCGGTAACCCCATGGGTTAATTGTTTGTGTTGTCTTTTTTAATTGATCTCTTAATGAATGTATGCTATCATTTCCTCTAGTTTTGACTGTGTAACGAGGCTGTATTTTTGACTATGGGTTTTCCCGATATGAGTTTTTTTCAATGTTTTATAGTAATGCATAGAAACATGTCGAAATATAATATCTTCACAAGACTGTTAGTGTTGCGTAAAAACAGATTACTCTAAAAACATTTTGTGTGCGTGAAATATAATTAATTTCCGATTAATTATGGAAATAATGCAAAACAAGTTGATTTTTTCTGCTCCAAGAAAGCGTTTAATGTATAATTTATAATTTTGTCTCACATTCGTCACACTTTTTAGTTTTAATATTTCGATTCAAGATTTATACACTGTTGAATTCATATGAAAATAGTAGGGAAGTCCTTTATTACGTTCGAGATTTAAATAAGATTGCTAGAAATATTTCAAAACTCATTTAAACAGCTAATCTCGTGTTTGATGATTTCTACACTTAAACTGCTTCCATGATTAACATCAACTTCATCATTCAGGTAAAGAAGTATTTAATAAACATAACGAGCATTGACGGCCTACTAAAGGTTGACCCAGTAAAACGCATACGTGAAGTTTTCTCAAAACAAGAGGGCTGTGATGGTTTTTTATCTTGTCATATATTTCATATCCGACCCGATTGCTTTATACGTCACATGATACGTGACGGACTACTTTTTAAACGAAACACCAAATATGTCGGTCGGTATCCGATCAGTGTTATTATTACACAAAGAGACTACTTGAATAAAAATTAAATATTTCAACATGTAGATCTTACAATATAGTGATCATTTAAGGAATTAAAATTATTGAAACTTTGGAACTATTTTTTGTGTATAGGCATGTTGACTGATTACATCACAAGCACCTATTACCAGAATATAGTTGATCAACTGGTTGGCAAAAGACTCAATATTTACATAAATACATTTGATAGCAGCAGAATATTTAACTTTAGATAACTTTTTTCTTTGTGAGCCGAATTTTAAGATTTTAATATCATTTGAAAGCTCTTTAAATTCATATTTTGAAAATATAAGCAGATTGTGAATTTTTACTTTAAGAAAAGAAAACTAAACTTATTTATACCTGTCGTTTCAGCATTTTTCTAGCAGCTTAGATGCACTAAGTTTAACCATTTACAAACAAAAAAGTAAACAGTTTTGACAATTATTTTGTAAATAATATTATGTAAAATGTGAGTTTACAGACCTTTTTAATTATATAAAAAATGACTTTGTAACTGTAATTACAAAATTACTATGTCTTGCATTTTCATCAAACGTCATAGTTTTGCCAACCTTCAAAAAGTTACTTGTTTCTCTTATCAGTTACTTGTTACTATTAATAGATTTCAAAGCAATAACATTCAACATTCCTATATGTACCCATGGCGGATAAACTTCACATTAGCCTAATTTGAAACACTTTAAAGATAGGTTTCAATATTTTTAGTAAATTATTTCTAAATGCTTAGATGTGACAGGATAAATAGAATACTAGGTTAGTGTCTTAATTGAGAAAGTTTATCTGAGATACTAACCTATTATTCTCTATAAATTGGTCAACTGGTAGTAGAATATAAATGCGATAAAGAAATATCACCACATGTCGGAACTGTTCGTAAATTTTACAAAACACATTTGGCTACGGTCGTGAAAAAAATGAAATCTTAAGTTAATATAGATATGTTTTGATTTTCATAAATGTGAAATTCAATAAAAACAAAGTACTATCTCCACTCCTATAATTTGATATAATGTTTTGGTAAACTGACAAATACAACCCAACGTAATTTTGTCTCTTCTTAAAGACTTTATCTTTGTTAAGATGGGACCCTTTGGAAATACACGATGGTTAAGGATGAAACATCAAGAAGAAAATTTGTGCAACAAAGCAAATAAGAAATCTAGACCATTATTGTCATTGACACTTAAATGAACGTGTCTGTGCTTGTAATGAATTATAGAAGAGTGCACATCAGTGCCTTTCAGTACAACAACAGATATTATTATTATAATTGTTTGTCTTTAGATATCTGCTTAAGTTTTTTATTCAATACACATTGTAGATTTTGTCTTGAAGAAATCTAAGAATTTGATTTTCTATATTTTATTGAGCAGATCAAATATTATATGCAGACAAGTTTGTCTAACTTTGTCACATATACATTTACATACGCGAGTTGAAAAAAAATGTAAAGTAGTACTGAGTATTCTATGAAAAATTGCCACTTGTCTAAAGTTTCTTGTAACTCAAACTGATATATGTGATAGCATCTTATGTTTCTTAATGCAATCAATTCAGAACAATATCAGACTAAACAGTTTCGAAATGAAGTCCACATTGATTTTCATTTGCAATAGTTTAAAGATGTTTTATTAAGAATGAAAATATTTAGAATTACAAAATTTTTTTTGCTTTAGAACTGTTTTATGTAACAATATTTTAGCAGGAAATATATATTCACCGAAATAAAACTTATTCTGTGCCAAAAAATGCCCGCAGGACAATTTGTGAAATGACGCAACTCTATAATGAGTCACACACATTTTGAAACCAGCCGTTAGAAGGCGCTCCAAGCAGGACTGCTTAGAGTGAGTATATTAGTCTAAGGATATCTTATTATACTGTCCAATTAACTACGGAAACAATGTTATAACAAACTGGAAATACTGGCGACAGTGACATATGTTATAGTAGCATGTTCGTCAATGTAAATGATAATAAAAAGCTATAAATGGATGCAAATGGATATACCCTAAAATCTATAGCATAATATCCCTTCGAAAGTTTTATAAATATAAAGGAAGTTAAGCTGACCTTTAAAAAAGGCATATCTTAAAAAATAAAATAATAAATAAATAAGCTACTTTTTTAATACATTTTTGTACACATATTTTGGATTTTTTTTTTAATTATTGTTCTTCTCTTCATCATCAACTAATTTGTTACTGTTTCGAGAATAGGCAATAAAATTCATTCACAACATATCATCTGTTCCCTTTCAAATTTTATTCTAAGAACCCATTGTAAGAACCAAACTTGAAGAAGTTAAGGATCTGAACCATTCGACTTCAAAAGTGTAATCGTCCCACTTCTCCTGAGCATTACCACTTCAAGGTCTGAACATCTGTGTACTGCTTCACGATACTTGGTTCTTAATTAGCTGATATGCTTAGTTAAATGAAAATTTATATCCTTTTTTTTCCGACAAAAAAAAATCAATGACTCCCTACCGGTTGGAAGCCTTGTCAGTGATAAACACCCCCTCCGTTACGTTGTCAATTTTGAAAAGGATTGTTTCGTCATTCCCATTTTTAAAGCTGTTCTCTGAATTTTTACCCTATGAAAATTCCAGAGATTTTTTTTATATTTCAGACCAATATTCAGGGAGAAAAAGGAAGAAGCAACAACATCTTCGCTATCTTCAACCAGTGTTTTATGGTGATTTGATTTATTAAGTAAAGAAAAATAAAAAAAGCAATATTAATGTCTCTTATTTGTACAAACAATCTATAAATTCAAAAAGAAAGACTACCAACATGTTATTCTGCAGCGCTCTGCCTGCTTGGTGATTTTAAAACCCTTCTATATATAATCGCTTTGTTTACCTCTTCATTTGCACGACGGTAGCGGGGGTTTGAGAGTTTATGAAGGTTTCTGGGGAAACTTGTAATAGTACGTAGAAACTCTATCAGTCTCTTTTCATCCCTGCCATCGTGTTCTAGCTGATTTTACTCCAAGTGCTCTGGTCTCAGTAAGGTTATTGAGTATCTATCTTTTTCACTCTACAATGACATTAGCTTTTTCTGTTTTATTTGTCTGTGTGCTTTATCATATAACATTGTCGAGTTGATAGGAGAGTTGGAGTTAGTTCAGCAGGACAACTTGTTCGTTTTTGTTCTTGTGATAAAATTTAAAAGCAAATGTGAGGTTGGTGCATCCTAGAAACGGTTTAAACCCCCGAGTAGCAAATGGTTTGCCACTGACCGTCCCAAGGCGGTAACCCCTTGGGTTCTCATTTTCGTTAATTGTTTGCAGTGTCATTTTTTTTAAATGATCTATAAATGGATTAATGCTGTCTTTTCCTGTCTTTTTTGACTGTGTAGAAGACTGTGCTTTTTGACTGTGGATTTTCCTGAGCAGGAAACACGGCAGGCACGGAGGCAGGTGCAGTTTATATTTTGTGGGTATGACTTTCCACACAAGGCAGGCATGGAGGCAGGTGCAGTTTATATTTTGTGGGTATGACTTTCCACACAAGGCAGGCATGGAGGCAGGTGCAGTTTATATTCTGTGGGTATGACTTTCCACACAAGGCAGGCATGGAGGCAGGTGCAGTTTATATTTTGTGGGTATGACTTTCCACACAAGGCAGGCATGGAGGCAGGTGCAGTTTATATTCGGTGGGTATGACTTTCTACACAAGGCAGGCATGGAGGCAGGTGCAGTTTATATTCTGTGGGTATGACTTTCTACACAAGGCAGGCATGGATGCAGGTGCAGTTTATATTCGGTGGGTATGACTTTCTACACAAGGCAGGCATGGAGGCAGGTGCAGTTTATATTTTGTGGGTATGACTTTCTACACAAGGCAGGCATGAAAGCAGGTGCAGTTTATATTATGTGGGTATGACTTTCTACACAAGGCAGACATGGAGGCAGGTGCTGTTTATATTTTGTGGGTATGACTTTCTACACAATGCAGGCATGAAAGCAGGTGCAGTTTATATTATGTGGTAATGACTTTCTACACAAGGCAGGCATGGATGCAGGTGCAGTATATAATCTGTGGGTATGACTTTCCACACAAGGCAGGCATGGAGGCAGGTGCAGTATATATTCTGTGGGTATGACTTTCTACACAAGGCAGACATGGAGGCAGGTGCAGTTTATATTCGGTGGGTATGACTTTCTACTTAAGGCAGGCATGGATGCAGGTGCAGTTTATATTATGTGGGTATGACTTTCCACACAAGGCAGGCATGGATGCAGGTGCAGTATATATTCTGTGGGTATGACTTTCTACTTAAGGCAGGCATGGATGCAGGTGCAGTTTATATTATGTGGGTATGACTTTCCACACAAGCCAGGCATGGATGCAGGTGCAATTTATATTATGTGGGTATGACTTTCCACACAAGGCAGGCATGGATGCAGGTGCAGTTTATATTATGTGGGTATGACTTTCCACACAAGGCGGGCATGGAGGCAGGTGCAATTTATATAATGTGGGTATGACTTTCCACACAAGGCGGGAATGGATCCAGGTGCAGTTTATATTCTGTGGGTATGTCTTTCCACACAAGGCAGGCATGGATGCAGGTGCAGTGTATATTCTGTGGGTATGTCTTTCCACACAAGGCAGGCATGGATGCAGGTGCAGTTTATAGTTTGTGGGTATGACATTCCAAACAAGGCAGGCATTGAAAGCAGATGCAGTTTTTATTCGGTTGGTATGACTTTCCACACAAGGCGGGAATCAATCCAGGTGCAGTTTATATTCTGTGGGTATGTCTTTCCACACAAGGCAGGCATGGATGCAGAAAGCATTTTCTATAATGTGGGTATGGCTTTCTACACAAGGCAGGCATGGAGGCAGGTGCAGTTTATATAATGTGGGTATGACTTTCCACACAAGGCAGGCATAGATGCAGGTGCAGTTTTTATTCTGTAGATATGACTTTCTACACAAGGCAGGCATGGATGCAGGTGCAGTTTATATTCTGTGGGTATGACTTTCCACACAAGGCAGGCATTGATGCAGGTGCAGTTTATATTCTGTGGGTATGACTTCCCACACAAGGCAGGCATGGATGCCCAGCAGCAGGGAAAGTGTGTACCTACTGCAAAAAGAGAAACCTTAATGAAAGTGTGAAACAAATAAAAATATCAAATTAGACGTTATTCATTTATTTTGTCATGTGAAACATAATTCAGTTTAGTCAAAGAGACCATAAATTCAAGTTTAAATTAATGGTCATCAAGTTAAGGTTCTCGTGAAGACAGGCTCATCAATGAATATCTCACATAAACAGAAATACAATAAGCTCAAAGTCAAAATCAAACTCAGGAAAACAGATCAAAAAGTTTTAAATATGGTACAACTTCATTAGATTTCAGGCATCAATAAAAACAGTTTAGTAGCAGCGCCTATATTTGTAGCCAAAGGACATAGTGGAAACTTATTTTCCTATTCAACAGCTGAAGATCTTCAAGTAATTCCTGAAATAAACACTCTCAACTCAAGCAACGTCAATGAATTATGTTTACACTGGAATCGACAAAATGAAAGACAGGTGGAATTGCACACGGACACTTATACATGGGACCTCGGTTTAATGTCTCATCTGAAAGACAGTAATGTCAGTGGAGAAGCGGGGAATCGATCTCGGGATTACCAGTCCAAAGTGTTACCACTGATCCAATCCAAAAATGTACCAGAGGTCATACGTTTTCCTATTATGACGAAGTGTGTATCGCATTTCATACCGAATTATTTTACTATAACAGAGTTTTTGTGAATTCAGGCATGAAAATGCTAAATGGATATGGCTTGATTTCAAAAACTGAAAACTTTACTTAGTAGTGGCGCTGATATGACATACTTTGATCTACAGAAGAAAACTGAAATGAAAGAAGATGTAAGTCCAGTAGGAGACGCAGCCGTAATGCTGCAGTATAGAAAGATTGTGTGTCATGAAAGTAAATCGGTGACAGATGTCAAAACAAGATAGAAACTGAAAAGTAAATTGGTGACAGATGTCAAAACAAGATACAAATTGAAAAGTAAATCGGTGACAGATGTCAAAACAAGATACAAACTGAAAATTAAATCGGTGACAGATGTCAAAACAAGATACAAACTTAAAAGTAAATCGGTGACAGATGTGTGTGTCTAAATGGCTGTTGTGAAGCGTCTAGTGTGTTTGCGAGGTGTGTTGTGTGCTTGTCACCTTCAGCTTTCAGCTCTCACCGCTGGCTAGCAGAAATGCCAGTACATAGCCTATCCAATCAGCAAGCCCTAGGTAGTGCCTCCACGTGGTGACACATGGAAACTGAGCACCTTACGGCCTCAGGCTAAACCTACCGGGGACTCGGAGGTGGTCTGCCCCCAGACATGCGGCATGCAAGGCCCACCGGTGTGTGGACATGCCCTGGTGCCCATGAACAGACCTCCAGCTATGGGTAAATAGCCCCTGTGCTCCCAGGGTAGGTCCTTTGACCAGGCAACTATGAGAAGGAAAACTTAAATAACAAACCCGGATAGAGTAGATCCGTTAGCCTTGGTTGGCAGCTACTCTTGGGGAGGAGGAAACCCTGAGTAAAAACCTCAACCACCGAAGTCGGAAGGTGCCAGCCTGAAATGGCGTGGGAGAAAATCGGGCACCTTACGCATACCCCATCATATGGCCGTACAGCTATCGTTGGAACGATGTGGGGTCGTCCTGCTTAACCGCAGACAGGGTAGGACGGCACCGGGTCCCGAGCCTCGAAGGGACCCAAACCAAGCTACTGACTGCGGCCCTGATACACCTTCTGTGACTAGGGGAGATCAGAGTACTGCTACTCGTCACACACAGCCCCTTCGCATCATGCATTGGAATGCAGAAGGGGTGCAGCACAAGAAGCTAGAGCTGCAAAACTTCTTGAAAGCTAACAGCATCGACATATGCTGTGTCCAAGAGACCCACCTGAACAACAACCACAGGTTCTTCATTAGGGGATATGAACTCTATCGCCAAGACAGGCAAGACAGACAAAAGGGAGGGGTATGTACCCTCGTTAGAAACAGCCTCTCATCAGTAGAAACCAAACGCTCAAATGATTCTGACACAGAGTCTATCACAGTCAACATAATACTGTCAGGACAACACCTCACTGTACACAACATATACAGCCCTCCAGACAAACAGATCAAGCTCCCAAGCTTACCAGTAAACCAGGAAAATTGGATAGCTGTAGGAGACTTCAACAGCCATTCCCCAAGCTGGGGCTACAAAGATCTGAATGTTAAAGGAGAGGAGGTGGAGGACTGGATGATAACCAACCGTCTAGTACTTCTCAACAAACCAAACGACCCGCCTACCTTTTATTCAAGAGTGTGGCATACAACAAGCAGCCCTGACTTAGCCATTGCAACTGATGACATCCAGAAGATAACACAGCGAGAGGTGTCTGCCCAACTAGGTGGCAGTGACCACAGGCCGGTCATAATAACTGTCCAGAAACAGATCACCAGAGAGGGCAAGCTTCCACCAAGCTGGAATTACAAAAAAGCAGACTGGGATCTGTACAAGACACTCACAGACAGCAACACCTCAAGCATAAACGTATCAAATCTGGATGTAGATACAGCTGCAAGCATGTTTACTGAAGCCGTCCTCAGCGCAGCACAAAAGTCAATCCCCAGAGGCAGAAGGCGAGACTATAAGCCCTTTTGGAACCCAGAGCTGGACAATCTGCACAAACAACTGAGTGAGGCCAGGGAAAAAATGGAACAAGATCCATCAGACCAAAACATAGCTGAGCACAATCTGCAGAAAGATCGGTTTGAGAAGGAAAAGACAATCCAGATCCAAACAAGCTGGCAAGAAAAGACTGCTTCTCTGAACCTTGAAAAAGACTCCCAAAAACTTTGGCAACTAACAAACCAACTAAATGACGACAACCGCCAGCAAAGGAACTCTGTTCTCCACATTGATGACAAGACAGTCACAGGGAAAGCAGCCGCAAATGTTTTTGCCAAAGTCTATGAAGAGGAGAGCACTGCTAACATCCAGCAAGAACGGATCAGAGAAGTTAGACAAGAGACTCGAACTATACAAGCAGAATACAGAGACAGTGAAGACAGCCCCTGTATGACAGACAGCTTTGCAATGCATGAGCTCCAGGCAGCCCTAAAGGAATTGAAGAAGAAGAAGTCACCAGGATCAGACGGTATTACAAATGAAATGTTGAAACACCTGGGATACCAAGCAAAACGAACTCTTCTGCTCATCTTCAATTTGAGCTGGCATTCGGGCAAGTTCCCATCCAAATGGAAAGAGGCGCACATCAGGCCCATCCTTAAAAAAGGCAAGGACAAGAGCAAACCCGAAAGCTACAGGCCTATCAGCCTTCTTAGCTGCACTGGGAAGCTACTGGAGCGCATCATAAACAAGAGGCTGCTCTGGCATCTGGAAGTAAACAATCTTCTTGCACCTACACAGACTGGCTATCGTCAACACAGGAGCACAGAAGACCAGCTTGCATACTTCACTCAGGATATAGAGGATGCATTTCAAGAGAAGAAAAAAGTTCTTGCTGTGTTTTTTGATCTTTCAAAAGCATTTGACAGAGTCTGGAAGGAGGGACTACTTCTCAAGCTGCTTCAAAATGGAGTCTGTGGAAACATGTACAGATGGCTCAAAAACTTCCTCCATCAAAGAACGGCAAGAGTCAAACTAGGCGGAACACTAAGCAACCTAGTGAAAATGAGAGAGGGTGTACCACAGGGCGGAGTGATTTCACCAACCCTGTTTCTGGTCTACATAAATGACCTGGTGTCCAACATGCCAAGACACATATCAAACACCCTCCACGCAGATGACCTAGCTGTTTGGTGTGCAGAGACCAGCACAGCCACTGCTACCCTAAGAATCCAGACCACCATTAAACAGGTAGCTTCATGGTCAGAGAAGTGGGCAGTGAACATAAACAAGACAAAAACAGTCTCGACACTATTCTCCCTCTCAACATCAAAAGAGAAAGTCAGATTAACCCTAGACAATCAACCAGTTCCCCAAGTGGAAACGCCAACATTCCTTGGGACCAAACTTGATGCTAGGCTGACATGGAAGCCTCACATTGAAGAAATTCATGAAAGGGCCTACAAGAAACTTTCAATAATGAAAAAGCTTGCTGGCACGACCTGGGGAGCAAATGCTCAGATTCTGAAGCAGGTGTACACAGGTACAGTACGACCTGTGGCAGAGTATGCCTCCACCTCATGGATGACTGCTTCACGAACTGCCAAGAGCAAACTGGACAAGGTCCAAAACGCAGGCCTCAGGATTATCCTTGGAGCCATGAAAACCACTCCAATCAAAGAAATGGAGAAAACAGCCAACCTTGAACCCCTGGAAACAAGACGCAAGCACAAAGCCCTGGTGCAGGCTGAGAAAGTGAAGAGACTTCCATCCCACCCACTCCACACGAAGCTCCAGAGCAGAACAAAGAACAGGCTCAAACGCCAGAGCCTTAACCACGTTGTGAAAAGCCTACAAAGAGAAAAAGCCGATGTCCTGGATCCAAATTGTGAGCCACTTGAGCCAGATGCTTGGATACCAAGACGAAAAGCTCCACAGATCAGGTTGGAGGTACCAGGAATAGTAGGAAAGAAAACTCAAGATCCAACTCTCCAAAAGTCTCTAACCCTGGAAATGATCCATGAGCGCTACCCATCCCACTCATGGATTCAAGCCTACACAGACGGATCTGCAGAAAGGGCAGTGAGAAATGCTGGCAGTGGTATCTATATCAAGTTCCCAGACAGTACCACGTTCACACTGTCCATTCCAGCTGGTGAGAGAAGCTCAAACTACAGAGCTGAGCTACAAGCCCTTATTTCTGGAGCAGACTACCTGACACAGAAGGCAAAACAACAAAATATTGTCTCTCTCAGACTCGCTTTCAGTCCTACAAGCTGTCTCTGCTGGACCCACCAATACATCAACAAGACACCTGCTGGATCTCGTTGCCACACTGTCTGAGTACAACAATGTGGTACTCCAGTGGATTCCAGCCCATGTTGGAGTAGGCGGAAATGAAGCTGCAGACAGACTTGCAAAGGAAGCCAGCAAACTACCACAGCCCCACCCTCCAGTGTCTTATGACGAAGTCAAGACCCTTTTGAAGAGCAGCTTCAGAACAGACTGGGAAGAGGAAAATGATGGCTATATGCCCGTCCATGACAGTCTACATGAGCTTAACAGACATGGGCAGACCATCATTTTTCGGCTTCGCACAGGACACTGTGGTCTTAAAAAGCACATGAAGCGGATCGGGATTGCAGACACAGCAGAATGTCAGTGTGGATCCGAGGAACAAACTCCTCTCCACATCCTTCAGTGCTGTCCAAACCTTGAGGAATTGAGGCAGAAAATTTGGGCCACTGACGTCTCCCTACAGACCAAACTCTGGGGAGACGCTGACAACCTACAAAAGACGGTGCAGTTCATCACCGCATCAGAACTGAGGATATAACGGCCATTACAGGATGGAACGCAGAAGAAGAAGAAGAAGGTGACAGATGTCAAAACAAGATACAAACTGAAAAGTAAATCGTTGACAGATGTAAAAACAAGATACAGACTGAAAAGTAAATCGTTGACAGATGTCAAAACAAGATACAAACTGAAAAGTAAATCGTTGACAGATGTCAAAACAGGATACAAACTGAAAAGTAAGTCGTTGACAGATGTCAAAAACAAGATACAAACTGGAAAGAAAATCTAGCAATTGTAATGGCTATAGAACGTAAATATATGCTGTTAAGTGATGTAAAACTTGAACATATCCAAAGCAAACCAAGGTCAATGCCACTAGCAAGACTAGAACTTTGTATAATGCGTTTACTGTCACTTGATTTCAAGGTCATGTACAAGCCAGTATGACTATGCAAGATTTAATTCAAACGACAGACACTGACCTTCAAAACGTCATCAATATCGACAGATCTGGCAGATGGAGCTATTCAAACATTAACAAATCCGTACACACTTTTAAGAATGATCTTAACGTAGTTACTCTTGTTGATGGTAAATTTTTACTGTATGAAATATATATCGTCATTATGAAAAAAACATTGCAACTAAATGTTACTTCAATTTAACATGAGGGACATCAGGGTATTGATTGCATAAAACAGTTCCTCAGGAAAAAAGTGTCTTTCCTAGAGATAGAGAAAATTGTTGAATTAAATATATAAGAGGTGTATACGGTGTTTAGCAGCATCAAGCAAACACAAAAACTTTTGAACATGAGCAAAATGCCTGATTATGCGTTTCCGGAGGAAAGTATGAATATTTGCCTTTCCTTTCCCGATGAAATATGCCAACTTCTTCTTATTGATGCATACTCAAGATTCCTTTTTCTCTGAAATCATAAGCTCAATTTGTAGCAGAACTGTCATTCCAATATTTGACAGAATTTTCTCTGAAGTTGGAATACCAAAGACAATAATATTTGACAATTACAGTCCAAAGATTTTTACATTAATTTAAGCAAATTGCGGACTACCTAGGATTTGAACTCCGCAAAATACTCTGTTGTGATCACAGGCAAATGCTGAAGGATATGCTGAATACGAGGTTTTATGGAATCCATTTTACAAAAGTTTTCTGTTTCATATTTTGTGTTGTTTGTTAGGTCATAATTTTACAGAGAATGACTGTTCAAATTAATGTTCTTTTAAATTCGTCAATGCATGCTTACCTTATGAGAGTAAAATATTATTTAAAATCAGTTTACATCCGAGTGCTTTCATTAATACACTTTCATACACGGATACAAATTTTTATATAATATTAATATTTTTATATAATATAGTTAAACAAAAACTGCAACGTGGCGTACTAAACCTCACGGCTCCTTTTTCGGTCAAGTTTTTATCCGGCTTTATTTAACTTATAAAACTAACATCTGCGTGAAAAGAGATTTTGCAGGATGAAGTAAAACTGAAAAGGAAACGACTTTCAAAGAAAAGGAACGCCCACAACATAGGGGCTCGGCGTTTTACATAAACGTATTTCATTTTACCTTTGAACAATAAATAAATACACGTTGCATTTTTTTGAAACATGAGAGACCCTCTATGTATCTTTTTCATACTATTGGATTTATTGCCTTAGTCATACAGCAATCCAGCTCAGAACCCGGATAAAACCCAGCAATCCAGCTCAGAACCCGGATAAAACCCAGCAATCCAGCTCAGAACCCGGATAAAACCCAGCAATCCAGCTCAGAACCCGGATAAAACCCTTCAATCCAGTTCAGAACCCGGATAAAACCCAGATTTATATAGATAAAACAAGAAGACATAATGAGACTTAGAAAGACTCTAAAATGATATTAAATGAAAATTATATTAGCATCTTATCATTTAAATTTTACATTTCTTTTTGACATGATTTATTCAACAGTGAAGTAAACGTGAAATTGCCTCATTGAAACTGTACTGATCATAGAAATAGATTATATAAAGTGTTAACTGAACCCGCAAAATGAAAGTATGTTAAAGAGCAAAACAGTGCACAATTTATATACCGGTAGACATTTGTGCTAGCAAATAACTGGTCAAAATAAATTACCAATGAGGTTTAACAAGGTTTATAAAATTTGAATAAAACGACATGACAGAAAACATTATTATTTCATTTACAAATTATTAAACAAAAAGGGAAATAAGGAAGCTGATTATAAGAAAGAGACCACGAAAAATGTATGAAAATATATTTATGAAATATAAATGAAAATAACATACTGTTAAAAAATATGGAATGTTATTTAGGTAAAAAATACACAATGCCTGCTTACTGTTACAATTTTACTCATTGACACTGCTATTGCACTTACTGGTATAGTCATTATGCATGCTTGCACCTTCACCACTCTTGTTGACAATGATACCATGCTTGCTGGAAGTTACAACTTGTATGCCTGATGTCTTTATCATGATTTCATTTGGCTGACTGACAGTGTCATGTACCGTAATGATATATTCCAACAAGCCGGGACTGTATATCAGCATTGATATTTCAATATTGACCTGTTTCAGTCCTCCCTGAACAAAATACACGCTGTGACAACACAATATGAAAGATGTAATCAGGCACTTAGCAAGCTGAAAGTATGCATTATGTCAAAAGCAAAATTGTGCGTCACTTTTTGAAACCAGGAGGCGCACATTCGTAGTTTTCACGAAAGATAACAGATATCTCCGGCCTATGACGGAATTTAATTACCTGTTGCCTAAATCATTTCCCATCAGTTATGTCTCTATACATATTTGGATATCCTCGATATCTTTCCGACAAATAATAGTTCAAATTACGGAGAAACACGACTACTTTAACATAGCGCCTCTGTTGTCAAAATGTGACTTACAATTTTGAAGTAACGTTATGCTTACTTCTATTTTGCCAAGTGCCTGATAACTTTTTCTTTATTGGTTGATCACGTCGTCTATTTTGTTTTTGGATATATTACAAATGAACGGCATGAACGACAACGAAATATACTATTACGCAACACTGAATTGACATTCAGTTAAATTAAAATATGATATAGGCATCATGGCCTAAACAGCATACAAGTTGAAACTTTAAGCATGCATGGTATCATTGTCAACAAGCATGATTAAAGTGTCAGCATGCATAATGATTATACCCGTAAGCACTATAGAAGTGAATATATTGTGACAGTAAGCAGGCATCGTGTACTTTTTACTAAATAACATTCCATAAAATCACCCAACTACTCGCAATTTTTTCGCAATTAGCCCGTCGCAAATAACCTGATCGCTCTGCCTAAGAAACACAATAAAAATAGTATAAATCTATTTAAACTGTATACATTGGTTTGGCATTGTCAATGTCAAATTCATTTATGTATTAGAAGGATGTCTTCATAATCAAATAAAAAAAAAACTGTTTAGTTCTGTTCCACTTACTTAATCTACCTTATACAGTTATTTCTAAATTTAGAGATTTCTTCAACTTTTTCTGTCTTTCTTTTTTATAATAAATCACCTGTCAAATGATGTCAGACTTTAAGGTCTGTCTGTCGTTTCTGATCTAGAAATCGTATGGACAGAGCTTCAAAGATTTATTTATATATCATTGTACATTGCTACGCCTATTGTCGAACATTTCAGCTTCCTCAGCCTTGCGGAGGGATGGGAATGGAGCTTGTAATTAGTGTGCACACACATATTGGCTGTATCCTGCAATTCTGACCAATATCGCGAAAAAAAACTAAAGTATCGAATCAGAAGCCAATTTGGTACAAGGGAGTTGAACCAGCGAACTTCTTTAAAGTTTTCTTAACCTCTATTTAAATAATAGATCTACCCAAGAGTGCAGTGCTCCTCAAATGACAGCAAATCTTGGCTGCATACGCCGACTATAATTGTGATAACTAATGTCCCAGTATGTGAGCAAAGCTTGCAGCAATTTGTTCTATATTCTGGGTAAAATAATCAAGTTTCTGCTGATGGGCCCGAAGTAACTACATTTTCCAAACTGATTTTACATGTATTTTATTAGGTGTGGGATAAGCTCAAGGTATTATTTGAAAATACAGTGACACAGTTTTATCACAGTCTCCTTCTAATGAATACAGTGACACCGTTTTATCACAGTCTCCTTGTAATAAATACAGTGTCACCGTTTTATCAGTCTCCTTGAATTGAATACAGTGACACCGTTTTATCACAGACTCCTTGTAATAGTGAAACCGATTTATCACAGTCTCCTTGAAATGAATACAGTGACACCGTTTTATCACAGTCTCCTTGAAATTAATACAGTGACACCGTTTTATCACAGTCTCCTTGAAATAAATACAGTGTCACCGATTTATCACTGTCTCCTTGTAATAAACTCAGTGACACCGATTTATCAGAATCTCCTTGTAATAAATGCAGTGACACAGTTTTATCACAGTCTCCTTAAAATAAATACAGTGACACAGTTTTATTACAGTCCCCTTGTAATACATACAGTGACACTGATTTATCACAGTCTTCTTATAGTAAATACCATGACACCATTTTATCACATTCTCCATGAAATAAATACAGTAACACAGTTTTATCAAGTCTCCTTGTAATAAATATAGTGACGCCGATTCATATCAGAATCTCCTTGTAATAAATACAGTGACATCGATTTATCACACTCTCCTTGAAGTAAATACCATGACACCATTTTATCAAATCCTCCTTGAAATAAATACAGTGAAACAGTTTAATCACAGTCTCCTTGAAATGAATACAGTGACATTGATTTACCACAGTCTCCTTGTAATAAATACAGGGACACCGTTTTATCACAGTCTCCTTGAAACACATACAGTGACACGGTTTTATCACAGTATGCTTCAAAAAATACAGTGACACCGTTTTATCACAGTCTAATTGTAATAAATTCAGTGATATCGATTTATCACATTCTCCTTATAAAAAATACAGTGACACCGATTTATCACAGTCTCCTTGTAATAAATACAGTGACACCGATTTATCACAGTCCCCTTGAAATAAATACAGTGACACCGATTTATCACAGTCTCCTTGAAATAAATACAGTAACTACGTTTTATCAAAGTCTCCTCGAAATAAATACAGTGACTACGTTTTATCACAGTCTCCATCAAAAAAATACAGTGACACCGTTTTATCACAGTCTCCTTGTAATAAATTCAGAGGGACAGTTTTATCACAGTTTCTTTTTTATTAATACAGTGACACCGATTTATCAAAGTCTCCTTGAAATAAATACAGTGACACCGTTTTAACACAGTCTCCTTTTAATAAATACAGTAACACAGTTTTATCACAGTCTTCTATTTATAAATACGGTGAATCCGTTTATCACAGCCTCCTTGAAATAAATACAGTGACACAGTTTTATCACAGTCTCGTTGTCATAAATACAGCGACACCGTTTCATCACAGACACCTTAAAATGAATACAGTGACAATGTTTTATCACAGTCTCCTAGTAATGAAAATTGTAGGACAGTTTTTTTATAGTCTCCATGAAAAAAATACAGACACACAGTTTTATCACCGTCTCCTTTTCGTGAATACAGTGACACAGTTATATCACAGTCTCCTTGTAATAAATACAGTGACACAGTTTTATCACAGCCTCCTTGTCATGAAAACAGTGACACGGTTTAATCACAGACTCCTTGTAATTGATGCTATGAGACAGTTTTATCACAGTCTTCTTGAAACAAATACAGTGACACCGTTTTATCACAGTCTCATTGTAATAAATGCAGGGACACTGTTTTATCACAGTCTTCTTGTAATGAATACAGTGATACCGTTTTATCACAGTATCCTTGTAATAAATACAGTGACGTTTTATCAAAGTCTCCTTGTGATAGATACAGTGACACAGTTTTATCACCGTCTTCTTTTTATAAATACAGTGACACAGTTATATACAGTCTCCTTGTAATGAATACAGTGACACAGTTTTATCACAGTCTCTTTAAAATGAATACTGTAGTACAGTTTCATCACAGACCCCTTGAAAAGAATACAGTGACACAGTTTTATCACAGTCTTCTTGAAATTAATACAGTGACACCGTTTTATCACAGTCTCCTTGAAATAAATACAGTGTCACCGATTTATCACTGTCTCCTTGTAATAAATTCAGTGACACCGATTTATCAGAATCTCCTTGTAATAAATACAGTGACACAGTTTTATCACAGTCTCCTTAAAATTAATACAGTGACACAGTTTTATTACAGCCTCCTTGTAATAAATACAGTGACACCGATTTATCACACTCTCCTTAAAGTAAATACCATGACACCATTTTATCACATTCTCCTTGAAATAAATACAGTGAAACAGTTTAATCACAGTCTCCTTGAAATGAATACAGTGACACCGATTTATCACAGTCTCCATGTAATAAATACAGTGACACCGTTTTATCACAGTCTCCTTGAAATAAATACAGTGACACGGTTTCATCACAGTCTCCTACTTTTAAATACAGAGAGAAATTTTTATCACAGTCTCCTTGTAATTGATACTTTGACACCGTTTTATCACAGTCTCCTTCAAAAAAATACAGTGACACCGTTTTATCAAAGTCTAATTGTAATAAATTCAGTGATATCGATTTATCACAGTTTCCTCATAAAAAATACAGTGACACCGATTTATCATAGTCTCCTTGTAATAAATATTGTGACACCGATTTATCACAGTCTCCTTGAAATAAATATAGTGACTACGTTTTATCAAAGTCTCCTCGAAATAAATACAGTGACACCGTTTTATCACAGTCTCCATCAAAAAAATACAGTGACACCGTTTTATCACAGTCTCCTTGTAATAAATTCAGAGGGACAGTTTTATCACAGTTTCCTTTTTATGAATACAGTGACACCGATTTATCACAGTCTCCTTGAAATAAATACAGTGACACTGTTTTAACACAGCCCCCTTTTCATAAATACAGTAACACAGTTTTATCACAGACTTCTATTTATAAATACGGTGACTCCGTTTATCACAGTCTCCTTGAAATAAATACAGTGACACAGTTTTATCACAGTCTCGTTGTCATGAATACAGCGACACCGTGTCATCACAGACTCCTTAAAATGAATACAGTGACACTGTTTTATCACAGTCTCCGTGTAATAAAAATTGTAGTACAGTTTTATTATAGTCTCCATGAAATAAATACAGACACACAGTTTCCTTTTCGTGAATACAGTGACACAGTTATATCACAGTCTCCTTGTACTAAATACAGTGACACAGTTTTATCACAGCCTCCTTGTCATGAATACAGTGACACGGTTTAATCACAGACTCCTTGTAATTGATGTTTTGAGACAGTTTTATCACAGTCTTTTTGAAAAAAATACAGTGACACCGTTTTATCACAGTCTCATTGTAATAAATGCAGTGACACTGTTTTATCACAGTCTTCTTGTAATGAATACAGTGACACCGTTTTATCACAGTATCCTTGTAATAAATACAGTGACAACGTTTTATCAAAGTCTTCTTGTGATAGATACAGTGACACAGTTTTATCACCGTCTTCTTTTTATGAATACAGTGACAGAGTTATATACAGTCTCCTTGTAATGAATACAGTGACACAGTTCTATCACAGTCTCTTTATAATGAATACTGTAGTACAGTTTCATCACAGACTCCTTGAAAAGAATACAGTGACACAGTTTTATCACAGTCTCCTTGTAATGAAGTTTGTAGGACAGTTCTATCATAATCTTCATGAAATAAATACAGTGACACAGTTTTATCACCGTCTCCTTGTAATGAATACAGTGACCCAGTTATATCACAGTCTCCTTGTAATGAAAATTGTAGGACAGATTTATCACAGTCTCCTTGTTATGAATACAGTGACACAGTTTTATCACAGTCTCCTTGCTATGAATACAGCGACACCATTTCATCACAGACTCCTTAAAATGAATACAGTGGCACAGTTATATCACAGTCTCCTTGTAATAAATACAGTAACACAGTTTTATTACAGTCTACTTATAATGAATACTGTAGTACAGTTTCATCGCAGACCCCTTAATATGAATACAGTTATACAGTTGTATCACAGTCTCCTTGTAATAAAAATTGTAGGACAGTTTTATCACAGTCTCCTTGAAATAAATACAGTGACACATTTTTATCACAGTCTCCTTTTTATGAATAGAGTGACACAGTTTTATCACAGTCTCCTTGTAATAAATACAGTGACGCAGTTTTATCACAGTCTCCTAAAAAATAAGAAAAATGAAACAGTTTTATCACAGTCTCCTTGAATTAAATACAGTGACAGTTTCCTTGTTCTGAATACAGTGACACCTATTTATCACAGTCTCCTTGAAATGAATACAGTGACACAGTTTTATCACAGTCTCTTTATTATGAATACTGTGACACAGTTTCATCACAGACTCCTTATACTGAATACAGTTACACAGTTTTATCACAGTCTCCTTGTAATGAAAATTTTAGGACAGTTTTATCACAATCTCCTTAAATAAATACGGTCTTACAGTTTTATCACAGTCTCCTTCTAATGAATATAGTGACACAGTTTTATCACAGTCTCCTTGAAATAAATACAGTGACAGTTTCCTTGTTCTGAATACAGTGACACCTATTTATCACAGTCTCCTTGAAATGAATACAGTGACACAGTTTTATCACAGTCTCTTTATTATGAATACTGTGACACAGTTTCATCTCAGACTCCTTATACTGAATACAGTTACACAGTTTTATCACAGTCTCCTTGTAATGAAAATTTTAGGACAGTTTTATCACAGTCTCCTGAAATAAATACGGTCTTACAGTTTTATCACAGTCTCCTTCTAATGAATACAGTGACACCGTTTTATCACAGTCTCCTTGTTATGAATACTGTGATACATTTTTATCACAGTCTCCTAAAAAATCAGAAAAATGACACAGTTTTATCACAGTATGCTTGAAATAAATACAGTGACACAGTTTTATCACAGTCTGTTTGAAATAAATACTATGACATAATTTTATTACAGTCTCCTTGTTATGAATACAGTGACACAGTTTAATCAC